>JBCJKH010072768.1:7013-18006 GCA_039877255.1 Loriculus beryllinus | reverse complement strand
CCTTAAGATAATCTTGTTCCAACCCTCCTGCCATTGGCAGGGGCACCTCCCACTAAACCATGTTACCCAAGGCTCTGCCCAACCTGGCCAGGGATGAAACATTCACAACCTCCCTGGGCAACCCATTCCAGTGCCTCACCACCCTCACAGTAAAGAACTTCTTACTTATATCTAACCTGAACTTCTCAACAGACATCAGTGTTTAGAGGCACAAACATGTTACTCAAGAAGAAGCACAAGCTACTTTTTACAGGCCTGGTGTGTGACACTGCACAATGTCAGTTCCAAACTAGATGCTGCACCCCATAAGTCCACCTTTGTTAGAGGGACAGTGCATTCTGGTAGCATGGTGCTTTGTATGTCTTCTGTCTTGTCCTGAAATAGTTCAGTGAATAAGTCTGGTAATTTCTACCCTGGCACCAGGAAGGAGAAAGGTGGCAGGAGGGGTCTGAGGACCTGGTTTCTCTATTTGCTTTTAAAAAGTTATACTGGGGGGTCTCTTACAGGATTGTTAAAATTGCTGTTTTAGGGAATTCAGCAGGTGTTGACTGAGAGCCCTCTCTACTGTCACAGTAGTTGACAGGCTGCTGCTGTGGCTCATCTTGACACCTTTGTATTTAACACATACATTGTTGTTGTTGTGTACAGTTTGAACTCTGACCATAGATTTCCGTCTGTGAGGTTTCTTATCATTTCTAACAGCTCCCCTGCTAGGCTTGTTCCACGAAACAGATTTGTGACACATAAAAAGGTTTCAGTAGGTGAAGGTCTACCTGTACACTGAGCAGCAGGGGGATGGAGCAGCGTCTTGTCCGCATCCCTCACTATAGGGCCGATGTGTGGTCATGCAGACATGACTTTGGCCCTCCTGGAAGCCCGTTTCTGTTCTGTTCTGGTCACACATGCTAGTACTGATTAGAGCCACTGAAGCAGCATGTGCATAAATAAAGCTTGTTGTCGGGCAGGTCCTGCAGTCTTAATGGCCACTGGTCCCATCACTTTGTTCATAGGGGACCAGTGCTAGTTCTGTTACTGAGTTTGTTCCTGTATCTGTAGGGGGAAGTAAGTTTGTGTTTGCACATGTTGATTGGTAAATCACTAACAGTTAGGATAGGATTTGCAAAAACATTTGGCACTGGTTGTTTTCTGTCCTTGTTAATGACAGCATTGCAAATCTTTGTCAGTGTTGGGCCAGTGCTCAACTCCTTAGATCATCTCAGTTTACCACAGCAACTATGGGTGGCATCTTCCCTTCCCAGCCTGAGCCCTCAGTGAGTAACCTGGGAGTTATATGTCTTGGCTTCCTCTGGCCTACAGGAGATGGGTGTTTGCTGATGGTGTTTCCTTCCTTTGTGAAACAGCACTGCAAGATAGCAGCACCTTGCAGAGGTGTCTAGTTTTGTGACTCCAGTGACTAGCACAAGTGCTGTGACATATTTTGTAGAAGCATGTACCTTTTGTAGCTAATGATAGCTGAAATACATTTCACATGGAGGACTGGGGTTGCTGTAGGTTGTAATCACAGGCTGGATGAAGCTGGTGCCAGTAACAGCAGGGTTCACACAGCAGCAGCAGTGACACCAGTTACTCAAGTGACACATGGCTCCATGTGCTACCTCAGTCTGCTCACATTGTCTTCTAGCGTAGTACACACTGTGCTTGCTCTCTTGGTTTCTGTCCAAGCAGCACAAGCGGTGGGATTGTGGCTTTCTAGTGGTGATTGCAGAGGGAGACTGTTCAACTCCATGTTCAGGCCCCTTGACACAATGCACATGGGGAAAAAATTAGTTGTGTCCAGATCCAGATGAGCATAGGGCCCAAGAACATTGCTAGAATTCTCATAATACTAGTGGTGAATACATCTTGGGCTTGCTAATAAGTGTAGAAGTTGTAGATTCCCCTTTAATAATTTGTCCCTGTTCAGCCAAAATTAATGCTTTTCTTTGAAGAGACTTTAGACAGTTTCTCAGAAAAGTCAGAAGGTTAAATTCTTGCAAGTTCCACTGCCAGAACTAGTGCTTTAGTGGGGATGACACAGAAATAATAGCAGGGAGAATATTAATAATTAATTCACTTTTTCCAAGTGTTCGATACTGTGTTTGTCATTGGATTTCATGCAGGTTTATAGCTGGCTGGTATGATTTTTCTTTCAAGGTTATTATCTCTCATTTTGGTGAGCAGCATCTTGAACACATATCTATAAAGCTGCTTTAAACTGTGCAGACTATAATAAGTGGATTTAAATGATTCACTAATTTCAGACAAATAACATTAAAATCTATTTGTTTCACTCAATAGTTTTCTAATACAAACAGCTTGTTTAAGCACAAGACATTAACACAATGGTTTATCTGTATGTAAGTGATGAAATTCCTTAATAATTAATACTGTTTTAAGAATAGCTGGTATTTTTAGAAAAACAAGTTCTTATATTATTGAGTTTAGGCCTGGGTAGAAATACTACGCTGTTTGTTTGGTTTTCTTGTTATGTTTGTGCAAAATTAAGTCTTGAACATGGGTTGTTTATTTTTCAGATTTCCCTGCATGAAATGTCAACCAAGAAAGAACAAATAGCTGAAGCTTTGCAGACTACACAGTCATTTTTAGCTAAGCACAGTGACAAGTATGCTATTTTTTATTGTTCAAATAGTGTAAATTAATTGAATCAGTTTGCTTAAAAAGAAATTATATCCTCATTTTACAGTTCCAATTACTTTTCATGTACAAATATGCTAGGTTTTTTCTATAGTTTTATAATTTCGTCTTCCCATTTGGGAAAACTTCATGCAGTTCTGTTTATTTCAAGACTTTGGCTAGGCTTATATACCTGTTGTCCTCTTAAAAAAAAAAACCCAAAGCATTAAGCAAAAATTTTCACCTGAAGTCTATTAACAGATTAATAGTAAATTAGTACTTGAACTGTATGTCACAAGTTTGTTTCATCCGTGCCTAAAATCAATGTTTAAGATACTAAATTGCTGAGGTACCTCATGACTCCTTGCTAGCTGTTACCTATCTTGACTGGTAATCAGTAGACAAAGGGACATGCAAAGGTTAGATGCCTTAGTGATAATTCAACATAAATTCTAGATTGATGTAGTTTCTTTTCCTTGGTAACTACAAGCAAGTTGTAGCTTTCCTAAGCATCTTTGAAATTAGGCTATGTTTTGTTCAGACTACTTTTACCAATTCCCCATGCAGATCACTCCCGCAAGGTTACAAATTACTCAGAGATCATCTTTTTCCTTTTTTTATTTCATTTTTTTTTCTTAATAGAATGACAGATGAAGAGAGAAATGAAATGGAAAAGCAAGTCAGATCCCTCCAGGAGAGCTACAGCTTGTTATCCAACGAAGCTTTGAAGCAGCTGCAGGAAGCACAGTATTTGGGTGATGAAAAGATGGAAGAAAAGGTAATAAGAATAAAACTTATATTTCAGTCTCCTTTGAGGTTTACTGCATGATTTTGGAGCTACACATGGTCAGCAAAAGAAGCTCTGCAGTTAACAGTGTGTGAAGGGACTTGAGATTTAATTTACTGAAAGATTTGTATATTTGTTATGGCATACTGTGTGTGATCTTACCTGTGCATATGAACATTCTGCTCATCAGATTTTTTTGTGAAGAGTCTTAATAATGTGTGCCTTGCATGAAGAAAGATAAACAAATCATTCATCTCTTAACTCTTCTCTTAAAAGCCATTCTTTGACTGCTAGATAAGTCTGTTTCTGCTGCAAAAATGACATCATAAAATAACATGTTAATCTCTCTTATATATCACTCAGAAATGTCCTAGAAGACATCTACTTTCAGTTTTCCTTGAAATTTATCTGGATATGAAAATGGGAGCACATCATGTGATTAGCTCTGAGACACTACAAATATGTTTTAATGGATCTTAATTATGGAATTCCCAAAAATTATGTTACAAACAAGTGTTCTCATGCAAACATAGAGACACTGTCTGTGTAATGAGTCCGAATAATACTGCTAGACTGACTTCATGCTTTCCATGCAAACTAAATGCAATATTTGGTGCCAGAGTATCTGATTCCATATTGTTGAGTGTATATACAGAAATGCTGTATGCTGTAAACATGAATAGCATGGTGGTTTTGAATCACATACTGTTTCTGAATATTCTAACCTTTCACAGACGTTTAAAGCATGAAAATTTGCCTTTCAGGTATATATTCTATTTGCTCACTCTGCAATCATTTCTTCTGTTATCTTTCACTAACCCTGTTTATGTACGCAAAGCATAGATTTTCAATTCACAGATGCATGTTGGTTTTAAATCTTTTATCACATCGTGTGCTGTTGAATGACTGACATAGATCACTTGCACATTTGAGCTGCTAACATTCACAGCATTCCTCCAGGCCTGGTAAGTACATGTTTTTATGCTTATTATGAATTCGAAATCAAAAGAAAGTTTAAAACATACAGTCTGAAAATAGTGATAGTTTTTCTTTTGTATTCCTTTTTAGGTGAATAAAGTCATTGCTGGTGTCATTGACCAAACGACTGGAGAAGTCCTGTCAGTCTTTCAGTCTATTTTAAAAGGTTTTATTGACTATGACACTGGGATTAGATTGCTCGAGAATCAGCTGATCATTTCTGGAATAGTTTCTCCAGAATTAGGAGTATGTTATGATTTGGAAGAAGCTAAAACTCGTGCCTTAATTGATGAGCAGACTCTGTTGCATTTGCAGGAATTAAGTTATGCAAAGAAGCTTATATCAGAGTCATCATTACCAAGTCTTCCAGTTGTTTCAGCTTTAGAAAAAGGTCTAATTTCAGAACCTTTGGCTATTAAAATTCTAGAGAATGAGCTCTCGAGTGGGCACTTGATTTTGCCATCTACGGGAGAAAACCTGACTTTGCAGAATGCTTTTCAGAGAAACCTGGTATATCCAACATTATATGCAAAACTTCTGGAAAGACAAGACACTTGTAAAGATCTCATAGACCCCAACTGTGCTGAGAAGATTTCCCTTGAACAGATGTTTCATAGAAGCATAATACACAAAGAAACAGGGCTAAGGCTTCTACCTGTGAAACCACAAGAAAAAGGTAGAATCATGTTCAAATGTGGAAGGAGGTTAAGTGTTTTGAGGGCAGCCCATGAAGGAATCATCGATCGGGAAACAATGTTCAGGCTGCTGGGTGCTCAGCTAGTATCTGGAGGTATAATTGACCCTGACTCAGGGAAGCGAATGACTGTGGAAGAGGCCATGAAACAAGGGATGATAGATCAGGACACTGCTTGTGGGATTCTCACACATCAGGTTCAGAGTGGTGGAATCCTTTGTCAAAATTCAGGACAACGCTTGACTGTTGATGAAGCTGTACAGTGCAACTTAATATCATCTACCAGTGCACTGCTGGTATTAGAAGCACAGAGAGGCTTTGTTGGACTAATTTGGCCTCACACTGGTGAAATATTCCCTGTATCAACTTCTTTGCATCAAGAGATGATAACAAATGAGCTGGCATTCAAAATACTAAATAATAGACAGAAAATAGCTGCACTTTACATTCCAGAAACTTGTGAAATAATCAGCCTAGATAAGGCTGCACAGTCAGGGATAATAGACATGAATACTGTATCTGTTTTGACCAATGTGACTTTACCAGATAAAATGCCCAATGTAGAAGAATTAGAGTCCCCTTGTAAAAATGCTGCAAGATGGTTATCGACGTATGAATTCCTGCCATCTGTATTGCATGACTGTGAGGAGGAACTCGAACGTTCTGGCACAGAAGGCCCTATATGTCATAATTTAGATCAAGCTAAGAAACTATTCATGTCTTATCTAATGGTGAATAGCTATATGGATGCGAACACTGGAGGAAGACTTTTGTTATATGATGGACAACTGCAAGAAGCCATAAATATGTTGCTGGAAGGTGGTGATGGTGCTGCGTACAGTGCTGATATGTCAGAAGTGGAGTTTAATAATAAATACATAAGCCAGAAAGGAATTAAACTAAATTTAGCTAGTAGCGTACACTTTAATAATGTCGCAGGCAGTGTTCAGGGTGATCTTTTGGGTGCTGAGAATACTTCTAGTAACGGGAAATTAATTCAGTTTGAAAGTTGTAGGGATTATGTATCTTCACAAGGAGATCTTCATGTATGTGGACCAGATGTTTGTGATGCTATTGGTACTGAGCAATCAGAATATATGCAGGAGGCGCTGTTAACTAACCCTGCAGGACTTAGAAATGTAGTAAGTAGCACACAAAACTCCATTAGCAGAAATGCACTCAGAGGTCTTCCGGAGGTTTCTGAGTGGACAGAACTGTGCAAGCATAATAGTCAGAATGCAAATTCAGGAAACATTGAAGGATATCTTTCAAATGACTCAAATCCAAATCTCATTTCAGAAACAGAGAAAGAAGATATTTCTATGGCAGACAGTTTGCATAATGAAAACAGGAATGATAAAACCTCACAAGATTGCTTGAGTGTGAATGATTTGTCAGATAATGAAACCTGGGTAGAGCTGCGAAGATGCACCAAATACGAGCCTTGCATACTGCAGGCTGACGATAGCAGAATGGTACTGGATAACAGCAATAAAGATGATTTTCAGAGAAGTTTTCATCCATCCGTGAGTGCAGATACTGAATATAGACTTCCTGAGGAATTGGTTAGGGAGTGTGGTGACATACTACAGTTTGGAGATAATGGATACAGCAAGCAACCTCTACAAGACTATGCTGATGTACATAACAGACTATCCCTAGTAGACTGTCTTTGTGCACATGACAGGCCGTCCTTGGAGAATTGTACTGATTTGCAGAGTAAGCTGTTTCTAGAAGACAGTGGAGACATGCACGACAGGACTTCATTGGCTCGTGACACTGTTACACATGACAGATCTCCTCTGGGGGACAGTAACAGCACAGCACTAACAGTAGAAGAAAGCAATCTTAAATTTGAAAAGTTACTGCTGTGTGACAGTAGTTCTGATTCATCCATAGAAGATAGTGATGGCCTCACACAGTTTGAAAGTACCTGCTTTGAGCATGAATGCGGTGAGGTAGCTGCTGCAGATGACAGCTCTCAGCTTGATGATGACGACGATGATGCCTATGAAACACCTCAGGTTGATGATGATGACAGTGATGTCTATGATACTCCACAAATTGATGATGATGATTCCTATGAAAGTCCCCAAGGTGATGATGGTTTTGATACGTTGAGGCTGGGGGATGCTAAAACACAAGAGCCAGAATTGTCTGGAACATCAGTTCCATTAGGTATTCCAGAGGAGAGGGGTGGTGTGATAACCCCTAGAGAAGAGACTGGCTCTTTTCAAGAACTTGCGGCTGATGCTGGAGAGAGTGTCCATGTAAATCTGATGGGGCTACCTGAGAACGTAAATACAGCTTCTGCAAGTGCTGACACTATGGAAAGAGTCCCTGAGGAGGAAAGGGTGCTAACAGGGAGCTTTGGAGAGAAGGAGCAAAAATTACCAGTTACTCTGCAAAGTGAAGGAAGCAATGAGGGAGGGCTTAGTTCTTTACGGAAGATGTATAAATCAGAAATACAAGACAGAAATGAGGAAGATGAACTGAAAGTGGAAAGTGACTCTTATGAGGATGAATCTGAAGGTTCACAGGACGAGGAAGGCTATGAGGAAGATGATGACGGTTATGATGACTCTGACACTGATTCTGACAGTGATGAAAAAGTAGATATTTCTCATTCACATCATCAGTGCGTAATCAGAGGTGACCAGCTGTTAATTTCCTTAGGTGACATAGAAAATACTGATGAAAATAATCAGAATGTTGACACTTGCTGTTCTTTAAGCCACAAAGAAGGATATCCTTTGCAATTCCAGTGTAACCATGAAAATGGAAGACTATCCTCAGGAAAACATGAACCTGCATCAGATGTTTCTGAGGAAAGATGTGTTGGTCTTACATGTACAAGTGAAGAAGACAGACAGCAAGAAACAGAAGATGAATATAGGACTGATGTTAAAAGTAAACAGATGTCACAAGATACTACTGAGCCTATTCAGTCTGAAAATACCTTTGACACTAAGTTGCCATTCGGTAAGAGTGAAGCAAATGATAGAAGACAGCTTAAGACTCCAAGTTCTCAGTTTGATGATACTGTGACACCTGATGTTAGTGTAACAGCCTTCCTAATTACAAAGCATGCTACTGATGATGATGAAAGTACTCAGACAGATTTGCTTCTCTCAGAATCCTTTATTGATGGCATGAATAAAAACAGTAATACCATGCCAACATTATGTTCAGATAATGGGCAAAGACAGAGCAAAGCAGTATTTGCAGAGGAGAAAGTATTAAATGATAGGATGGAGCAACTAAAGGAAATTTCATCCCAAATGGACATGAAATTTCTTATGGAAGTGCCTTTCGTAAGCAGTGGTAATAGTTCAGTTAGTGACCAAGTACATCCAGTCACTGGTTGGAAGCATGGTCAGATAGGAAGAGGTTTTGAAATTCTTACAGACAACAGAGTAAATATTATGGAGGAATGTGATATCATGGGGCCAAGTAAAAGTCCCATTCAGATGGAAAGCCTTGGGGAAATATTTGATGCATCAGTAATTAGAGCTGATAGAGAAACTCCTGTTTCAAGTAAAGGAAGAGTAAATGCTGATCAAGTTTTGCTTGAAGTTGGAGATGGCGTGAAATCAGATGAATTTAGGAGAGATTTTAACATTTCTGCTTCTTTAATACAACACACAACAGACATAAGAGAAGGTGGCCATTCAGAATTGGATAAAACTGAATCCTGTTACTTTGGGGACAGGCAAGAAAGGAAAAAGGGTATAGAGAATGAAAAGAGTTTTCTGCTAAATGTGGAGGAAAAGTATTCAAGTGAATTTACCACTTGCTCTTTTCCCCCAACTGATACAGTGAAACCAAAGGAAATTAGCATAACCAAAGAAACAGGGAGAGATATCTATCAAAATACTGATGGTGTTCTTACAGACTTTTCAGAAAATAATGGTAGTGAATTTTCCACAATAAAAGCAGGTGCTCTAAGAAGTATTGAGGATGCCAAAGGATCAAGGGATGGGAGTGAAGTGCTACCCTCTGGGAATTATACCTATGCTGGTGATGTTTATTCTGCAGTTCTGAGCAGCACAGGGGCTAAATTGAATTATGATGTTCAGAATGAACATGAGACATTGAAAAACACAAAGGGAGAAAGTTACATGATCAGTGAGACTTCTTCACTTGAAAATGGTTTCAAAAAACAAATATCTGTGGAGTCATTACAAAAGGAAACAGGACCCTGCAGAGATTTTCAATTAAAGGATAGTATTTCACAATCACCAGAAATGTCTGATGCACTAATGGAAGACTTAAAGAATATGTTACAAAGCAAATTGAAAACAGGACATGTTTACTGCAAGCAGGAGGGTGAACCCCTAAGTTACTCTGATACCAAAATTTTAATGCAGAATTTACTTGCAATGGTTAGAAGCACCCACCTTGGGACTGACACATGTAGTGAGTCAAATCTCAAGCAAATAAGTGATGCTATCAGAACTGCATTTATGGTTAACACGCCGTGTACAGAGCCAAAGGACAGTGATGCTCTTTCATTGCCTTGGCCTGACTACAGAAGTCCTGATCTTCTTCATGATATACTCAAGCAGGAATCCTGCAAGCAAAAGATGACTGATCCAAGTGAAAGGAAGAGTGAAACAGACATGAAATCTCCTGTTCCAAAACTTACTGCTTCTGAACTTCTGGAGATTTTTCAAATTTCACGAGGAGATGAAAGTACAAGCAAGTTAGAGGAGCTGATAATTGGTTTGCTTACAAGCTCACAGGTTGCTGGTATCACCACAGAACGTGAGGGTAAAGGCAAAGTAGCTGGGCTTTGTACTCTTTTCTCAACAGAACAATCGGCGTTTGGATCAGAATTTGCTAAGGAGAAAGCTTTGGCAGATGACCCAGCTGTTGCTTGGAAAAATGACCAGGACCATGGGAATATGGACAGCCTGTCCAAAGGCTTTACTGAGCCTGTTTTCAAAGCAAAAGGAATGGTCCAGGAAGACACTACCACTTGCACAGTAAGTAACACCAACTGATAATGTGGTATCACAGAATCCCAAGGGTTGGAAGGGACCTCAAAAGATCATCTGGTCCAACCCCCCTGCAAGAGCAGGGTAACCTAGAGTACATCACACAGGAACTTGTCCATGTTGAAGGTTCACTGAAAACAAACCCGACTTTGTGTTATTAGAGATGGGTTCTGAGCCTGGGATTCCGGGTCTTGAGAAATGTGTTGTATCCAACCTTAAAACCTTGGTTTAAAGACAGGCTTCTAAACGCACGCTTGGGAATGGAATTGAACTGGAAAGGTGCTTGATGCTCAGCATTCGCCAGCAGTTTTACAAGGAGCTGCTCCATTGTGCAAAGTCAGGACACTCAGGAGGTGAAATAAAGGAGGTAAACCACAGGCAGTGATGTGCAAGAGGCCTGACCTTAAATAACAGGGACTGTGAAAAAGGGGATGTAGTGTGAGACCTCCAGGAGGAAGGGGATGAAAAGAGGGGGGGAAGGTGAAAGCCATTGCATTCATCACCAACAGAGCCAAACCCCCATCACCATGCATGTGGTGTAAGCATCTGTTAACATAAGGATGCTTTGGAGGAAAACAAGGACAAACTCATTGATTCCTTCAGAAACCCCAGAGCAGAGCAAGATTTGTGGGGGGAAAAACACCTCAATTGGAAACAAAGCCAACGCTTTGCTTAAAGCAAAACAACGCGGGGCCTGCACCAGCCAGAGCTGCTCCAAGCTCAGGGATGCTGGGGAGGGACTCTTCATTAGAGACTACAGTGACAGGACAAGGGGGAATGGGTTAAAGCTTAAACAGAGAAGGTTTAGATTGGATATGAGGAAGGTGGTGAGGCACTGGAATGGGTTGCCCAAGGAAGTTGTGAGTGCTCCATCCCTGGCAGTGTTCAAGGCCAGGCTGG
>JBCJKH010072756.1:7525-28559 GCA_039877255.1 Loriculus beryllinus | reverse complement strand
TACCCCTTGTCCTGTCACTACAGTCCCTAATGAAGAGTCCCTTCCCAGCATCCCTATAGGTCCCCTTCAGATACTGGTAGTTGCTTCTACCAGTTGCTTCTTCAGGCTCCCTGTAGAGTGGTTACATATGGGGTACTTCTTTGAGTCTTCACCCAACCAAAGCTTCTTCTGGGATGGTTCTGTAGCAAATGGGGTACAGATTGAATACCAGGTTCAAATTCAACTCAAATTGCAGGCTAGTTGGTTAACTATAGAGAAACTGGGAAAGGCTCATTGCAGCTAGAACCAGTCTTCTAATAACCTTCCTATCTACAGGTTCTTTGTCTCGGGACACAATACCAAACTGCAAACTATAGTTTGCCAGAGCTAGACTTCCACAGGAGCCTCTCATGGGAATCTCTGAATAATGGCTGAATTCACCTCCATCCTGTGTTTGAGTAAAACTAAGAGTGTGCACACTCCTGTGTGCATGGCCCATGAGGGTGACTGTTCACTCTGCAAATACAATGTACTTTCCTATCAGTGGGAACAGAAATCCAACCAGCAATTGAAATTGAAAAGACACATACAAGCTATATGAACACTTCCACTTACCCTCTGGTAGAATTAATAGGAACTAAGTGCATGCAGTTATGAGCAAACTTTCCCTGTTCTGCAAATAGGGATCATTTCCTCTACAAATTATTTCATTTTACAATGGTCTTAATCCACACAGAAAAAAATTGCATTTGTGATTTTCCACATCCATTCTGACAACCACAGGGACATTTCTCAAGGCATTTATTACATCTTCTGAGAAAAAAAAAAAAAAAAAAAAAGACTTAAAGGAGTATTTTTTATACTTCAGAAGACTAAAGGCATTTTATTAGGTGATCTTAAACTGAAAGTAAAAAATACTGTATTTAGGAAAATGATGAAATTAATACATAGAAGAGACATTGAAGAAAAAGTTCTGGGCTGAAGAGGTATTTCAGTTCTATTTTTCCAGCAATGTGCACACTATATTAGGACTATATCTTGTGTAGATTTTTTTTAAACAAAGAAAATCATGGAACCTTTATGGATACAGGGAATATCATCACAAAAGTAAACAGCTATCAGATATTAGTTTCTGACTGCATTAACACTGACCCTTTGGCCATTGACCATTTGTCCACAAATCAATAGTATTTACTGAGATACAAGGAGATGTATGAATTGCTTCACACATTCAACCTTTTGCAGCAGAAAATCCTCCTGATAGTGTCTCATATTGATTATGACCAGGATTTGAATTAGGGACAGCGTAGAGCATATTTGTGTATCAGTGCTGCCCCCAAATGCTCTTTCTTCCTCCAGAATCTGAATCTCCATTAAAAATAATTTTATACGTCTTCTGGTAGGTAGAAGATCAAGTATTCCTTCTGTGGGAAGAAAATTTTGGAAGAGCGCTTGGCTGTGAATGACATAATCTATGCCTGCCTGAGTTCAAAGAGAGCCTGAAGAAAGGTACAAATAACTATGTCTTGTGTTCATCTCAGTTGGGTATTAACTCATTTTGCTTCTTAGCAACACGTGTAAGAAACCAGAGGGTGATCTCACAAATTGCTGTGTTAACTTGTTTGAAATTCCCACCGGAATAATTGAGAAAGAATATTAACTCCAGGGATCACACTCCAAAGTTCCCAGCAGTGTCCCTATTTACATTTAGCCTTGTTGAGGGGTAACAGAAGTAAAAACCCCCAAAGGAATGCAAAGCTCATGGAAAAGGATATCTGAATTTCCCTCCTATGTGTTTTGAGGCTGCTGGCTTGCTTTGCTGGACACAGTAATCACACTTCAAGTCATAGATACTTGCTGAAAAGTAGATGATTCTACCTAGGGCAAGGACTTTTGTTCATTCTTGGAATTGGTGCACGCCTGAGAAGTGGCTTTTAGGACTGTTTTTCAATTGAACCATTACAATTGTAGATGTTGCTGATTTAACCGAGAGCAGAATTTGACCCTCAAGCCTCATTAGCTCAATGCAACACCAGAGATGTTTTGACCACTGGACCTGTGTTCCAAGCACTATTACAGTATGTTATCATAGAATAAATACGTGATTAATGATTAGTAAGCATCACTTAATGAAAGGTTTTCTTGCTTTTCCTGTTACTGAGTATAATTTGAACCTTGCATAATTAGATGCTACATAAAATATTCCAATACTTACGATCCTGGGAGCATCGTTTTAAACACTTGGCAACCTTGTAATGGTTTGTCATTAACAAGCATGCCCTAATGTGACATTCCACTTCAGCAGCCTCTCTGAGAAGGTCTTTTTTTTTTTCCATTGCAGCAAGGAGATGAAGACTGCGTTATCCAGAAGAAGCAGGTGTTGCAGCGTTGCTCCCTGTGGAGGTTATTTCAATACCCAGACGTCATTAGCACTGAGATACAGTACGTTGTAGTACAGTAAATGCGTCACGTTGCACTGGCTTCCATGGTACTCTGGTGCATCCCGCCATGTATCATCACAGGTTTCTGTCAGCAAAGGTTGTTTGAAAGGGAGGGACTAGTCACCCTAAGCAGGAACTGCAGAGCAAAGAGGAAGACTGCAATCTTTTTACTCTCCCTTGCATAGATGCTATCTTCTTTGTGCACACTCAGCTTTGAAACAAAAGAAAAATACTGCAAATTCATGAATCACTGGGTCCAGTTTGGTATAACTATGTAAAAAACAATATTAGCTGAAAAAAAAATTATATGTGATACTGAGTTACAACAATGTCTCTGATGGTACACCAGTGCTTCAGTGATTTCACCAGGGAAGGATTTACCCTGCTGTGGCATTGCCCTGTGATTGACTGATGATACAATTTCTGAACAGACAACATCTTACCAGGGAGCAGGCGGATGGGACATGAATGTCAGTGTCTGTGCAGCCACTTTCTTGCCATGTAGGAGAGGTTGTACTGATTGTGGGGACCTACAAGTCCCTAGAGCTGTTTGTTCCAGAAAACCTGCCTAAGGTGCCCACCTTTGGCTGACAGGATAATTCAGGTTCAAAAGGACCTCAGGAGGGTTACTGAGGGCTTTATCCAGTCTTGCATTGAAAACCTCCACAACAGATAGCACAGCCTCCTTGAGCAGCCTGCTTTGCAGCCAGCCTGCCCTCCTGGAGGGAGGTGTCCTGGCAGATGACACTTGTGGTGCTGGTGAGCATGCAGAGCAAGTGGAAATTACACTCCGAGAACAGAGGGATTTAACGAGGAAAGCACTTGGCTGGAGCCTGCAGGATAAACCAGGGGTGAATTAGAGGGGTACGGCCCCACTTGCTGTCTCAGTTTACGCCTAACACAGAAATAATCTGACTTGCAGCTTGTCACCATGCTCGTCAGCTGAGTGGACACTTATCATTTATGGTCAAATCCCACTGCTGCTTAAGATTTGACTGTTCTGGTTAAAATAACTGTACTGTTATTCAACTTGCTCTGTGAAGCTGCCTCCTCTTTCATCACCTAAGTTAATTCCACTCATTTTTACATCCCTGAATAACATCATTTAATGTCTCAGCTGGTATGAACAGTGATGTTTATCCATTGAATTGAGATGGTTTTGTGCAGCTTTGCACAAAGTTTGGACTGATTTAGTAAAATCTGATGTCAGCTGCACATGAGGTACCGAGTAGTATTTCTGTGCATGACGGAGTAGGAAGCTACTGCTAATACAGCAAAGAGGAAAGCACAAACCTCTGGTACATGGGAGTAAAACTAGGTAGAAACAGGTACTTTTAATGAAGCAATTCAGAACAAGATGCTGCTTGAGCTCTCTAACTGTAAATCCAAAGTAAGAGAAGGCCCCTGAAGACACCAGTGAGCTGACGGAGCAATCTGAAGTTACTCTAATCAACATCTGTTTCAGTGGGAGCAGAGCTCGCCTCAGTGTTGTTAGTACAAGTCACAGTTTACACAGCATGAAACATTTCAATTTCATAATGAGGTTTGCATTTGAATGTGGGTCTCTGGGAATACAAGAGGATAATTTTATCTAAACCCATCTATCCACCCTTAACAATTTGACCCAGCAGGTCTCAGATGTTGAGTGGAGATTCACTAGCGGCTCTGCCTGCGTATTTGCAGGAGATGCCTTTTTTAGTTCCTTAGCAATTACTTTGTCACTGGAGGATGAGAGCGAAAGGTTGGCTGGATGAAGGGAGGCATGACCCTTATGTCTTAATAAAATAAAACCCTTTGGGGTTGGCCCAGAGGTTATGCTTCCATTGTCATGGGAGAGACCAGGAATAATCCCTGCTCTGGTCCTTTGCTCTGAGGATCAGCAGCATCAGTGCAGGGTGTTGCAGAGGTCTCCAGTGGTGATCCTCAGCAATGACCTTTCTGATTGATGGCAGGACAGCGAGGATGAGCCCCGGGGGGGACGCAGACTTCCTCAGCCAGGCAGCACCTCTGGAGGGGAGTAGAGACAGATGACAGCCCCACAAAGCAAGAGGATCCAGGGCTCTTTTGGGGGCACAGGAGTTGTCATCAGATCTAAAAAGCAGAAAGCATATGAGGCGACACACCCCACCACCGCAGCGAGGCACGATGCGGGAAATTCAACAATATGTTATTTGCTGGAAAGAAAACATACTCTTTTTTAAAAAAAAAATAAAAAATAAAAATGTGGCTTTCAGTGAAAACCACGTTTATAAAATTTCAAACAATGTATGTTTTGTGGTTGCTGGGACTGAGCACAGCACTCCTCCTGGAGCTTTAAATCATTTCAGATGAATGCAAAAGCCCTCTCTGCTTTGCTGAATCGAGAGATACCCAAAAAAGCCTGAATGTGAAAAGAAAAGTAACAGCTGAAAATTCCAGCCAGCGGGTTCGAGTTTTCCAAGGCCTGTTTGCTTTGGCCTGCTTCTGCCATTCCTTTCTTTCTTTCTTTAGAAGTGTGAAACCGGTTGGTTGCTGGTATTTGTTCTGCGGTCTGCGCTAACTGTTCCATCTGTGTAAACTCCGACTTGCCAGCCTGGGAGTTTAACAACGCTTTCTCTTCAGCTGGAAGGAAAATGAAAGTCCCGTTAAGTGGCACTTTGAAGCTTTGCAAAACACATGGCATTGAGTTTGAAATAGAGCGGGAAGGGCTGCCCCTTACCACCAGCATGGGATCAGCCTCAGGATGGAGCCAGTAGTGGGGTTTGAGGGCAGCACATTCAAAGCACTTTGTAGTATGTTATGAACTGCATTAGTAAATTAAACTACTTAAGCCTACAGAAACACAAGAAAAGCCACATAGCCAGGTCACCTATGTATTTATTAGGGGTATCTCTTTGGCACTGGCTACCAAGACTCTGATCTATGATAAGTATTCAGGTTCTAAAATGATCCCTTAGGCAGCTGAGCAGGAATTAAATGCCTCAGTGGGTCTAGTTTCTATCTAGTGCCACATATTAGAATTGCTGGGGTTTTTTTTATCCTGGATGTCCAGCTTAGTCCTACAGTGAGTCCAGTTCCCCTGTGACCAACCGGTGCCCAATATAATCAAGTTTTTGATCACCTTTTATTTTTAGGATTGATGATATTTGTATATTGGTGCTGTCATTCCAGGTCACAACTATAACTGATATATCATGTCTGTGGATTGCCAAGCTGTGGTTTAAACCTGAGTCCAGCTTTCTGACAACCTTTGTATCACTGACCAATCTCTTGGAGAGCGTAGGCTTAGGAGCAACCAGCTCCAGCATCCCACTCGTGTGATGGAGGATGGACTCATTCTGACATGCCAGACTGACCTTACTGGTGGATTGATCCCATCGTGGTAGGGCTCTAAGTCCAGCTCTGATTGCACCTCTCTGCTGCTGAGCCAAAGCCCAGCTTAGTTCTTTTTTAAAGGCAAAATATAAAGAATTCCCTGATTAATCCTGCCTCAGTGAGAATACATCCAGCCCTTTGTTTACACAGAAAAGAAGACTGAAATGCTGTTTTGCCTCCCATTTTCACACTGCTATTTTTCTGACCTTGTGTATTTGTACTTCCTAGGATCAATCCCTGCCTAGGTCACACTCCAGAGCTCTAGGCATGTGGCTGCATCCTCTCCTTCCTCTTTTGTCATATTGTTTTCTTTTGTTTCCTGATTGTGTGCTCAGCGAGAGTGTATTTTCAAAGCTAGGTACAGGTTTTAGGTACCTGAATCCTGTTATGGCTCACAGAGAAACTGTGTGGCTACTACAGAAGTAACTCTTCGAAAATGCCCAGCAAAATTCCGGATCAGTTAATATCAGCAGAGCAGAGGGGCAGATCAGCTCCAAAATACTCATTGCTGCTGAGAAAGCAGAATTCATCAGATTCTTCTAGAATTATGTTTCTGAACACTCATTTGAACTCCCAACAGCTGCTGAGTTCAATCGTGTGTGCTCTTAATCACAAAACAGAATGGGGGTTTTTCATAGAAAATTTAGAGGAGGGGAGAAGGGATTGCAAGTGTTTTAAAGCAAACCACAAGTAACACTGGCAGCGAGTGTATTTCTGAAGATGACTCTCAATAACCAACTGACTGAAAAAAGCCTTTTCCCTGAAATTCAAGCTCAAAAAAAAAAAATCAGTGAACATTTTTCAGATTTGTCTTTCCCTGCTGCCTGTTCCTGTTTGGAAACGGATTCTTTTCAAATACTCTTTACTTCAGCTGCAACATCTTATTTGTGCTGAAAATAAATTTCTATTGAAAAGTCCAACCAGCTTTTCCCTGTGAGTATTCAGGAGATCTCTTCAAGAAATGATAGCAAAATGTTCTGTCATGAAGTCTCTGCTGGAGGTAACTGGAGATATTTGTTCTCTGATGACATTTCCACTGCATAATGAAGACACCTCTCATTTTTTCTGCTCTTGAGCTCAAAACCCTGTACCTGCCAACTTACTTTGACCAAAGAAAGGTCAGTTGTACATTTGCATAAAATCAAATATATTTGCATAAATCAAATATGCAACTTCCTATATTACATTGATCTTGAATTCATATTCTGTTTTTCATAGTGACAAGGGATGAGAGGCAGCTACAACTAGCTATAATAGTGCCTATCTTAAGCTTAGTCCCGCACTGAAGTGAATAGAGATCAATCCCACAGTCTACCTGAATGCTCACAGATGTCAATGAGACCACAGTATACAGAGAGTTCTGCTTCTGCTCAGCTCAACAGAGGATGAGAGACTATTTTTTACCCATTTTTTTTTTTACCTATTCTGCTGTGCAGAGCTCTACTGAAGTCATGGAAGCAAACCTGTAGGTGTTCAGAGGTCCACACAGGCTGAGACTTCAGATTAAACTATCCAAAACCAGTCTTTGCCAAAATCATCAGTAAAGTAATGCACCTGAGATTTTTATACAATAAGTTTTAGTTCATTTAAGTTTACCCAAGGTGGGAGGGTCATGAGACATTTGGATCCAATTTTTTGTCTGATTTGATGAAAGTGGCAGAGAAAATTGAGACTGACTTCAGGAACTTAAGCCTTCAAATTAATTTCAAATTCCAGGAAATGTCTAATAAAACCACTGCAGCTGGCACTGCTCAAATTGCCAATATATTCAGAAGCAATTCAGAAGTGCCAAAGTGATGACATGCCAGGCCAGCCTCTGCTACTGCTCTGAGCCCACAGTGGCACCATGTCTTGTGCCGGAAAGCCAAGGGGACAGATCACCCGCTCCCCGTGCTGACCTCTAGCATAGGCTTTTCTTAAGAAACCACCTAAGCAGTTCCAGCCTGGTCCTCTAGAGATGATGTGTAATTCCTTTCACCCATAAATCCACCTAAATGAGATCTACAAAAAGATCTTAAAACCAGACTCCTGCACGGGAACCCTTTTTTCCTTTTCAGTTTGGAGAGCACCTATTTCATTTATTAAACCGACTGAAAACTGCTTTCAAACATTGCACCCAGGCTGTACTCTTTGCAAAAACCCTTTTAAAAGTACACAGAGAATTGAAGTAGCGGCTGAGCCGCTTCTTCCCTGCAGCAGCTCTCAGTGTATGCTGCTGTGGGGGAGTTAGCAGATGGCACAGCTAACAGTGTGAAACAGTTGGATTTACCTGAATGCCGACCACTTGGCTCCAAGAGAAACGACTGCTGTCAGCTCCACTACTCCAAGCGAAGATCAGATTGCTTATCCAGGCTCCTTCACTTTGATCTGCCCTTGTGGAATATCATTGCTGCCCATGCTCGCAAGTCAAAGAGCAGAGTCACCAGCATTAAACATCCCCAGCATCACGAGTGACTGAGTGTGGCACTATAACAGGATATAAAAAGCTGTCCAGCTGAGCCCCATACCAACCCCTAGCATGTTACATGTTAAAGCACTGCTTATGTCTAATGAAACATGCAAGATGGGATCCCCAGGCCAGATCAGCATCACAAGACACCACAAAATGGTCATAGAATCATAGAACAGTTTGGGTTGGAAGGGACCTTCAAAGCTCATCTAGTCCAACTGGAGTTCTGCATCCAGTTCTGGGCTTCTCAGTACAAGAGAGACAAGGAGCTACTGGCCTCCACAGGGATGCTCAGGGATCTGGAGCGTGTCTCTTATGAGGATAGATTATGGCAGTTGGCCCTGTTTATTCTGAAGAAGAACAGCCTG
This sequence comes from Loriculus beryllinus, assembly GCA_039877255.1. Classification (NCBI taxonomy): domain Eukaryota; kingdom Metazoa; phylum Chordata; class Aves; order Psittaciformes; family Psittacidae; genus Loriculus; species Loriculus beryllinus. The sequence goes on along the minus strand of JBCJKH010072756.1, from coordinate 19,968 downwards.
AGAGGGGATCTAATCAATGCAGATCAGTATCTCAAAGGCGGGTGCCAAGAAGATGGTGCCAGACTCTTTTCAGTGGTGCCCAGTGACAGGATGAGGAGCAACGGCCATAAACTAAAGCACAAGAAGCTTCATCTCAACCCTGGCACAGGTTGCCCAAAGAAGTGGTAAATACTCCATTCCTGGCAGTGTTCAAGGCCAGGCTGGATGTGGCTTGGAGCAGCCTGGGCTAGTGTGAGGCATCTTTGCCCATGGCAGAAGGTTGGACTGGATGATCTCCAGAGGTCTTTTCCAGCCCTAATGATCTTGTGATTCTATGAGTGCTGTCTGGTGGCTGGCAGCTCAGCTCACAAAGCTGTACAGCATTAGCTGCTCTACAGGAGGACAGCAGATACTCTATGTGCCAGGGCTTGAGCTTCCTCTCATTCTGGAGCAAATCAGGAAAAATCCTACCAGGTCCACAGGGAAGGTGGCTAATAGTTTCTAGCAATGTTGCTCCAGCAGGAGCAAGTTGGTGTATCTGCACCTGCATGCAACAGCCTTGAGGTCTAACCCGTCCACTGCAAATTAAGCAATAATGCTGTAAGAAGGTGACAGCTCACCTATCAACCAGGGTAAATTCTGCTCCAATGTTTAATGGGAGCTTTTGGAAGGCTGAGATAATGATTCGGGAATTGCAGCTGGCCTGAGCATAGGACAGTGAAATCTTTATCAGTATTGGCTGAGAGCATGACACCAATCAAATTAACAGTGTATTTATTTTATTATAATCTTGTAATAGCAACAATGACCTCAATGCAGGGTCTTTTCTGAACACTAGAGATTAGCAGCTTTTAGCAGCCCCCAGGATGCTGAACTCTTCAAGGCAGTGGTGAAGACATGGAGGCGTTTAAAAGGATTCATTACTGGCTGCTGAATTCTCCATATAACATCCACATAAGATCTAGGCATGGTTTCATTAAGCCAGGCCTACCCCTCCGTTACCCAGACATTGCCTCCTGGCCAGAACCGCTTTTTTCTGGCATTTTTAGCAGCGCGCCTCTTCTCATTGCAAGTTTGCTTCCTCTGTGGTTTTGCAGCATGTTGCCTGCCATGCTGGTATGGCCAATATAAGGGGAAGTAGGTGGGGAAATGCCACTCCTGTTCCTCTGCCCAAAGCAGAGGAGAACTCTGCCTGCTATCTTTAGACTGGGGGAAGCAGCATTCCTTCCTGGTTCCCTTTCCTGCACTGCTGTGCAGAGAGGACTCCCTGGCGCTTCAGTCCATTTTGGCTGGATGAAAGGAGGAGGTGGTGGATGGAGATGCTTGGTTCTTCTCCTTCTGCATGCCTGCCCTTGCCCTGATGAGTCTCGGGGCTTTTGCACCACATTATTCTGAAATGCACAGAAACATAAAGCTTATTTTTAAAAGATTTGCCTTTGCAGAATGACTGAAAACCAGAGGCTGTTTAAAAAGTGTTATCAGGGCTTTGTGAGTGTCAGGACGATTTTGGCACCTCTGCTGTCCATAGTATGTTATCCTGGTGTATTTCTTGACTCCCTGCATGCTCTTTTAGCTCCTGGCTAGATAATTATCAGACAAATATCTCATATTGCAGAAACATCATGTCATTATCAGACCCTGGAAGAAAAAGTAAAATCAAACTAAATACAGAATAAAGCAATATACTACAAACAAGTGATCTGACACCATTCTTCTGCTGGGGGCATCTCCATTAAGTTCCAGTGACAGCGGATGGAAGACAGGACACAGAGAGGCCTCTAGGAAGACTTCTTTGAGCCTGTGCTAAAGTTGCTTTTAACTACAATTACAAAGTCAATTAGAAAGTCATTTCAGCACTAATGAAACAACAAATGATTGATACTTAATGGTCCTGGCAGGCAATCCAGCCCAGTAAATACAGCTGAACAAAAAAAGGCAGTTCAAAGTTGCAAGATGTCAAAAGTTTGGGTTTCTAGTGTGTCTATATGTGAGTGCATGTGTGTTATACAAAATTAAAACAGTTCAATTTGAGGCTGCAAACAAATACCTTTAACAAGAGCTGAGTTCATGCTCCCAGCCATTACTGTATAACACAGAATGTGCTCAGGCTGGCAAATCTGGTTCCAGATCCCAGGCTGGATTTGGAGTTCTTTCCTGTCCAGATCAGGTGGAAGGCAGTCACTTCACTTCTTCTCCAGCTAGCAGTATGCTTTGTGCAGAAGTAGGTGTGGAGGAAGCATAAAATCAGATACACTGAATAGATATATTTCTTTATAAACGTACACACACATAAATGAATACGTATTCTAGATGCTCTTCCTTGAAGCAATAGGTCAATGTGTTATCCTGTTCTCTGTCCTGTGGTTTCTACTGCTCTCTCTGAGTTTAAAAGTAATATAGATGTTGCAGTGTCTCAGCCTACAAATCTAATCCAAGATGAGACTAAAATTCCTCTCTGCAGCAGGAGGAGAATCCTAGCGTGGGGATTCAGGCTAAATCCAGCTGCTGAGATAGAGAGTTCTGAGCTTTGTCCCAAACAGAAAACCTCCAATCTCAGACACGTTTTCCCTTCAGCATGATGCAGCAGCATAGAGCTGGGTGACAGCATAGAGCTATCACCCATCTGGGCACTCCAGCGTGAGTGAAGGCAGATGCCCAGAGCTGATGCAATGCAGAATTAAAACAGCTGTAGGGCAAGTGCTGCAGTACAAACTATGTGAGCAAACAACTCTTTAATGTACATATGCTGTCCACACACAGATCCAGTTTAAAACATGATACCAGAGTAGAGCTGGTTGTGTATTGTTATGTCACAGAGGTTTGGTTAGCAAGAATTTCCTTAGTTTTCCTGTAATCCTTGTGAAACCTGATTGCAGCAAGGAAAGTGAAAGTTCTGGGATCTCCTTTTCAATTCCAGTGACAAATGCCAAAGGTCAGTTCATGGTGACAGGTACAGCACTGTAAATGCAGGATAACTGCCCTGGACACGGTAAAACTCCTTTATCTCATGCAGCCTGTGGTGTGCTCAGCTTGGCCATGGAGCTTCTCTAATGTTTTTCTCTGCAGTGATTGTGTGAAGATGCAGGGTCAGAGGCTGTTACCTTTGGCCCTGGACACACAGAGAGATACTTACTGAAAGAGTCTGACTTACTTGTTTTAACTTTGCTTTGTACTTCCCACCTGAGGGTTCAAATGTCCTTTATACGATGCCTAATCATCTCTGAGGCAGCCACTTTCTTGAGGTTTCAGGTTCAAGAAGTGACACGTCTGTGACCTGTGTGGGTACCATTGCTGTCCACCCCACATCTTTCCATCACTCCTGTGTCTTGTGTCTGCTTTCTCTGCAATTACATGGAAAGGTACAATTTAACTGCAGAAGAACAGCAGTGCAAAGGGTGATTGGCCAGACTGAAACATTTACTTAAGGCTGTTTGCTCGTAGCATCCTTTCAGTCACCACAAACCATTTTGTTGGTTTAATCCAGGCGTATGATGGCTGCATCTTACAGATGTTACAAGCTTAAGATGTTACAGGCTGCCCTGAGAACACACCATCTTCCTCACTCTCAGGACTCATGAGCTGGGTTTTTCTCATAATGCCTTTGGTCTCTCTCTAGAGAGGCTGCTGTGAAATGATTTCTGAATCCATCTCCAGCTCACTCCTGCAAATTCAACACCTCTGGTGCAGTGCTTGTTTCCTTTTTTTCTTTCTTTTTTTTCAATTTTGGCTAGTTCCAAGAGGATATTATTTTTAGCTCCGGAGGGTTAAAGGGGAAGGGAATTGTGCCAGAATCAGGTTGTTAGGAGATGGGGAGAGAGGAAAGAATGCTGGGGGTGGGGAGAGATCTGCAATGATTGAAATTCCATCTAATAATAAGACAGAAAGCTCTGGTGCACGGTCCCAGCCTAAATTAAACTCCTGAATTAGAAGCACTTTCCAAAATTCCTCTCTAGACAATTTAATTAGGCGACAGGTATTTCCGGAGTCACACAGTGCTTCCACTTGGCAGTAAATAAAGACTCCAAGAATTTGTACCCTAGAATCCAACGAAGAAAGCAAAACAAAACCTTCAGCAGGAGACACAGCAGCCTGCTGTGAAACTGGTGGTTCTGGGCCTGCAGAGCTCTCCCTGCCTCACCCCCCGCCCAACTGGTAATGAATGGGGTACCAGCACCACCCCGACGAGGGGGCCAGGAGGTTAGTCTCTAGCTCGGTGTCTGATAAAATCCATATCCAGGTGCTGAACTCCACAGCTTTTTCATAGTTTTGGGGCTTACTGTTATTTAGTATTGGTGCTGGGTTGAGTCGTACAGACTGCAGTCCTGGCACAGACAGTGCGATCCATCTAGGTCATCTTTGCTCTTTTCATATGCTGTTCACCCATGTCACCTCCTTCCTTCTTTATTGCAGCAATTAAGGATGCAGGATCCCCAGCCCCTCAATGACAGTACTGGGCATTGAGTAGAAGTGATGCTGCTGTGTTAGAGAATGTGGAGGAGGGGAGAAAGAGGGACTCAAAACCTTTCTGCATCCCCAAACCATCAAACCCTTTATTCCTTATTTATAATTCATAAATAATAATAAAAAAAAAAAAACAAATTTAATTATTTCATTTTATGGTGTAAATAACCTTTGTAACCCATGAAAGCAGGACTAGTACCCCTTCCTCCAAAAAAGTCTATCTAGACTTTGCTATGCTGAAGGATGTGTATTGACACAAGAAAGGAGATGCACTGCTTTTACCTGAAAGGTATCACCAGTTTTGTTTCAGACATAAGGACAAGTGTAACAATGTAGGCCATGTACTGATAGGAAAAATGGGAATTTTCAGAATTCTCAGAAAATATTTCTTCCAGCCACACTGATTTTCTTTATCTCCTTTCTACTGGCTGGTCTTGTGCTAATTCTTCCTTAGTTCCGTTCTCAAACATTAGAAGCTGCTTTAACATTGTCTTGGAAACACTACATGTATGAAAATAAGCTTTAGATTTCTTTAGGGTGAAAAAGCAAGAAATTAAAACCAAGGGTTATCAACAGAATGTCTGAGTCACAGGGACCCAACTCCCACGGAGTACCGATCTGTGTAACAACATCTAGTGACTACAGAAGTCCCTACTGGAGAGTAATGTCTTCACCAGTAACCTTTCCAGTAGCGAGGGTTGGATGGGCAGACACACAGAGCAACCTTAAATTCAACTTAAGCACCTCGAATGAATGGAAATTTGGAAAATTCTTAAGGATTTTTAGCGTGTGAGTGCCAACTCAGTGCTCATGGGAAGAGTGCTTGTTTCTTCTGTGGGTGTTCTAACCTTTAACAAACATGGTCTCTAGTAACTACCGACTATTGCCAGGAAGAATTGCCTAATGCTTCGGGAAATGGCACAGGTTTGCATTCTTTGAGCCAGGCATCCTGGCCTCTGAGCATTCCTCGGGCTTTCTTCTTGAGTGGGTGTCTGAGTGTCCAGGTTTGGAGGATGCTGGGGATAAAGCCCTGATTTTTGCACCAGTCTGGAAGAACACAAAGTATTTAAATTCATCCTTGTTTGTAGAGAACTTTGAAATTATTCAAATGTATCTGTGCTCCCATTTAACATATAATAATGATTTCGTTTAAATCTGAAGGGAATCTTCTACTTGCAAGAGTTATTACCCCGTGTTAATTAAATATCCATTGATTTCTAAAACAAAGGAAAATACTCGTGCTTATTGAGATTTTTGCTGTGATATTTAATGTAATGTGGATCTATTCTACGGTTTATTCTCTATACCTCTGCATTTAATAAAGGACAGTTAAATACAGCAAAAGATTAATTAAGAAAAAAGTAATCAGATAGCAAAAGAATAATTGGAAATGTCAAAAAGGTGAATTGATGGTTGGATTACAATCAGACTGCACAATGCTCGTCACTGAATTCAAAAACACTTTTGTCATTTAGTTCATGTGGAGCAGTTCCAGTTCTGCACCTCTGTGCAGAAAACCACATTGTGCTGGTAGTGGGATGTTGTGGGGACCCTGATAGATTGTGTTGCTATGGAATGATGCTTATTCCAGTTGCTTATGGTGGTATAGTAGGCCTTTTGTGTGAGTTTACCTTGAACCCTAGCGCTCCCAGTGCTTTCTATGAGGCTAGCTCATCTAACATGTTAAGGGATACTGTAGCTCAAGTCAGATAGCCAAGAACTGACTTATTGAACTCGATCTGCTTCTGTGTAGACCTTGATGCATGTAAGCCTTCTCTGAGGCTTTGTTTTTACTAATATAAAATTGGGTGTCAATTTTAAAATCTCACTAGGAACATCAAGTCCTTTTCATGTGATAGACTTCTGCTTGTTTATTTGTTTTTCTCTTTGGCCAATGCACAATTAGAAATACTAAAAAATAAATCTATTTTTAATCTAACTTGTTTTCAGCTTAGTCCACAAGGGAAACAATGAGGTCTCATGTATTTATACAGCTAAAACATTTTAAAGTAGTATTTGGAAGAGTTACGAAGTCTGAGAATCAAGGCTGGAAAGCATTAGCCCCAAAAACTCTGTTTAATACAGACTTGATGATATGTGCTATAAAATAATTGCCTGAAAAAAAAGGGAAGAAAAAGAGAAGGAAAAAGAACTAACCCCTCTCAGCTCTCACTTACCTGAACTACAGCTTCAGAATTCTTCCCCCATATTCACCATACACACTCCTCTTCATCCAAGTGTTGGGTTTCCCATGGTGCTGCCAATCTGGAAGGTAAAAATGTAAAAGCATGTAAAAAACAATGAATCCTGCCCATTAATTGTTTATTTTTTCATTCGGTTACTGTCTAGCACAACATCTTACATCTGAGAAAGCCATTAGCACTGGGAAGACAGGCACTGAGTAAGCATTTTGCTGGAAATGGGGCATGTTTGCTTTTTTTGGAAGGTGAAAGTAGTCGAAGAAAAAGAATTTGACAACAGGGTGAAACTGCAAAAAAAAAAAATGGGGGTGGGAGATGGTTTTATAGAAGAGGAAGCATGTGTTTTTTACCATAAGGACTTCCGCTTGGATTTTCATGGATATGCATGCCCCTGCATCTTAATAGCTGCTTTGAAATATCTCTGTCCTGGTAATAATGCTATGGATTCACAGCCTCTGAGCTTTTTACCATATGACTGTGTGATATTGTTTGTGTTGCTAAATTTGGCTTTAATGCAAAGTTGAGACAAATAGTCCTGCACTAAATAGAAAGCCCCAGTGCGGGCAGGTGATGTGCAGCATAGCTGTCCTGCATAGCTCTACAGAGACTTGCTCTTCCATGCCTTTCCCAATATTTTGATCTTATTCTGAACCTCCAGTTCAGGTTAGTCCAGAACTACATCTTCTTAGACCTTTGTGATGCCGCAAAAGATGAAATAACATTGCAGACTTCATTCAGATAAATGTTTGATTTGCATGATCCTTACTCACACTTTTTGCTGGCATTTTGCTATGCAAATATTTGAGGCAATCAACTTTCACTTACACAGAACCTGGCAAACGATGAACGTCAAGCTGCTGCGTTCAAAAGTCATTTCGGTTATCCTCCTTTTGGAAGAGTCGCAGGAGATGGGAGCCTGGAATAGATTGTGCTTCTCTCAGGGACTGGGCAAGGAGCATTTGGGAACCTTTGTTCTTGTATTTGTGTCCAGTCCAGTGCAAGGAAGCTCGTGAGATTGTCTAGACTATGGACTGGCCACAAAGCGGGACTAATTCAGTAGGTGTCTTTCCTGACACATAGCTATTTAACCTGCTCCTAACAGTCTCCAGTGGTGGATGTTCAGTGTCTAACCATTTCCAGGCAGTGCAGAGCAGGACCGCACTGTTCCTCCCATGACCTCAGGATGTGTACTCATGTGTCCAAGTTTTTTGAGCTAGACACAGACTTTAGGCACAGCTTTGGGGGAATGGGTGGAGTGTAAAATTCCTCAGCTCCAGAGGAGCACGGAGATGACACTTTGTCTCAGTCTCTCCTTTAGTCACAATTCCACTAGGAGGTAAAAAATTTACTGTTGGCTTATAGTAACAGCAAAGCAGAATCCTTTCCACTGTGGCTGAGAACACACTGGTCAGGCAGCCGAAAGGTGATCCAAGATTTTGTCGTACCCTATGTGTTCCTCCTCTTATGCTCAGTTTCCATTCTGCATTTTTTAAAGGTTCAGGACTAGTTAGGACACACTCAGATAAAAGGGACTTTCTGGCTCTCTGCTGTAGACCACTGTCTCAGACAGGCAAAGAAAGAAAGTCAAATATAACCTTTGCACTCAGCCAGCAAATCTTGGGAGGACTGATTTTCCTTTTGGATGCTTAAAATTTAAAACTCCTTTAACCTCTTTATCAGACCCTACTCTCTTAGTATCCATACCCCTGGTGATTTTCTTCCTGACTTGCAAGATCTATAGCTGTCACTTGCAAGGAGAAATGATGCTGTGTGATCCATGTGACCAAGTCATTAGCTAAATCAGACCATATTTTGAATACTGAACAGCATGTCCTCTCGGAGAACTGTTTGTAATCAGTCAATATTATTTATTTTTAAAAGAGCACAAGATACCATTGAGTAAATTTGAATAAGAAATAAATTTGTAGAAATTCTAATCAGCCTGTGAACATCTTGCCAGCAAAGAGAAAAAGAAACGGCTAATTTAATCGATTAAATTGTATGCGGCAAGTGCCTCTCTCTGCTCTTATCCTCTTCTCAGACCCTTCAGTATTTTGGTAGCATACCTCAAGCCTGATCTGAATCAAACTCTGCGATTCCAATCAGAGCTCTTTCTTTAGTGGAGATTGCCAGTCATACTCCATTAAGAGATGGTTTTGCATTGTCGGCAAATGATCATTAAGGCAGAAGGCTGATAACACAAATCTCATTTTCACTTGAAAACAAAGTCAGCTCTTTAGGTGCAATAGAGACTGATCTACTCACTCTTTGCCTTGCTTTTTTTTGGCTTCCCACCCCCCAGACAGGGATACAGTTCTCAGGAAGGTGTTCACCACGCACAGTAAGTCTCCAGTTTTCCACCTACTGAAGAAGTGCAAGTAATATCTGATCAGCTGTAGCTTCACATCCAGGGAAGACCCTGCTACGCAGGGAGATTCTTGAGGATAATAACAGATGGGGGCTTCCATCTGAACTAGAATAGCACTAAAGGTTGGAAGACTTGTTGATCTCAGCATGGAACCTCCCACACTGCAAAGCATTCACCAAGATGCTCACCAGACTGAAGTGTACGTGCCGGAGGCCTCATCCACTGAAATAGCTTCCTGATCTTTCTATGCTTTTGAGTTCAGTTTAACTGCCAGGAATCCCCAGGAAGGAAGGAAGGAAAGAAAGAAGAATATCCTCTTGCTCCTCCATATCCCCTCGTATTACAACTCAGCACTCTGATGCTCTAAGAAATGCTTGTCCCGCAGCTAGAAGATACCAGGAGACAGTCATGGCACTCATTCTCCTTTTCAGTTCTGCTAAATAAGCTTTCTGATTCCTGCCTCCAGCACCTGGAAGCTGAAATTTTCAGTATAAGAGTGCCTGGCCACTGCAGCAATGAGCTAAACTATGGAAAAGCCTATGCTAGTGCAGCATGTCTGTACAACACGCCACTTTCTTTGGTCCATAGACCCTGAGGTCTCAGCATGTGTGCAAACAGAGTTTGTGTAACTGCATATTGGGCGGGGGAGATATGAGGAACTGTATGGAGGACAAAGTTAAAAATAAAATGTTGAAAGGAGTATGATGCTAGCATTTCTGACCGCAGCATCTGCACACAGAAGGCAGCAGCAATATTGCTATAAAGGAACAAAGCAACACCTGGCATGGCTTCTACAGAGCCAGGAGGGAAACTGCCGGAGAAAGTGAAGACAAGGGGGTGAATCTGGAATTTCAAATACAAAATGGGGGCAGATGGAGTGCACTGCAAATGCCTTTTTACTTACCTCCTGCTGGCCGTGGTGAGCAGGGAAGAGCGCAGGGCAGCTTCCTGTAACCTGCAGGGGTGGTTTGATTTGGTTCATTGAGCCAGTGAACCTCAGAAAGAGTGAATTATGGGCAGTTTTGTGTAAACCACTTCGGATGAAGGAGGAGGCAGTTGTGATTGATGCCAAGAACTTACTGAGCTGAGGTGAAAAGTGTTTGCGTATTTCAATGTAGCGTGACATATAAGCCCTTCCAGTTACAAGCACTACCTAGAATAACCCTAGCACAAGGGCTGCCTTTTCATAATGCTAACCTGCGATGATGAAGGCTTCAGCCCAACGTAATGTCTCTTACTTGAATTTTTCATTCTCTTTCCCACCAGGGTTCTGTTCCTCATTCTTGGAATGCAAAAATTGTGGCAAAACCCCTATAGTCCATCTTCACCTCAGTATAGACATGGCATTTACTGCAACAGACTGTTCAGCGCAGCTTTTCTAAATCATGCTTCTTCCAGAATTACCTGCATCTACCCCTAAGCACATTAGCAGTCCCATCAGCTTGCACATCTGTGTTTCCCAAGTCCCTCCCCAGTCACTCTGCAGTCAGGACACACTTGGGTGTTTCCGATAGTGCTTTTCCACTGGGAAGGAAACTAACAAAGCTTGGTGGACAAAAAAACATGCCCAGAAAAGGAACCTGTCCTTTTTCTTACTGTGAAGACAAACAGGCTGTGGGTTTGTTTAATCAGCATAAGACAAAAAGAGCTGACACTGAGACTTTGAACACCCAGACCAAGGGGCAGAGGGTACTAGTGCAAAGGAGGAACAGCTCATGGAGGCAGAGCTGTGAGCCACATTAACAGAGCATGCTACAACACATGCTTTTTTACTATCAGGTTGCAATTTCCCAAATAGTAAGTTTTCCTTCTAGCATGTCGTTTGAAGGCTAAAGACTGCAATATGGAAGGTTACAAAACAGTAAAGAGAAAAATACGGAACTACCTATGGACATCCCTACTACTTCTAGTTAACTATGACTAGATAATGAATCCAGTGTGATCCAGGCTGAATTCTCAAATTCACAGACTTCTGTTAATGCATGAGAGAACCAAATGTTTCAACATGCTCTAGCAATGAGTCTGAAAGATGAAATTGAGCTTTAGCCTGGAGTGCAGAAGCCAGATTCCCTTGGGTGCCAAGCCTCCCTGCAGATGCAGCTCCTAGCACCTCTTTTAAACATATCTAAAACAATAGAATAATTTAGACAATGAGGTATTTCTCCCTCTTGAACAAGAACTGCTTTGTCTTCGAAACAAATAGAGATTCGCTTCCTCAGGCATGCTGCATTTGCACTCTTTATGGCAATAACTTTCACAAGACACTGATTCACAGGTCTCGGTGAGTGGTCTCCTAAATACATGCCTAATACATCTGAGAATTCTAATTCTTCCATTAGTTTCCCAGTATAGGCTAGGAGAAGTGACGTTTATAAAGTAAGCAACCCGTTGTTTAACATATTTTCTGACAGGTAACATTTCTTACAACAATTGGTGGATGTTTTAATCTTTCTTTGAGGTATTATTAAGATACTAATATCTGACTAGTGATCTCACATGTTACTTATTGCTCTGAAAGCATACTGGTACTTCACAGACATGCTGAAATAAATTTGCCTATGTAGCAGTGGTAAACAACCTAAAGACTTCTTTTCAGTAAGCCTCTTGTTTCAAGTTTCTTCCACTTTCATTTTGTCACTTTTTTGTTTGTTTGTTCTGTAGATATAAATGCAGTTGGCACTAGCCAAGCTCTGCTATGGTGATGTACGGAACAATGAAGTCACATTGTTTCCTAGGACTAAACCATCAGGCTGAAAGAAACTTCATCATTGACCATTTGAGGATGTTACACCAGGGCAGGCAGCTCTAGCTTGCTGAGAAATTTGTTTCAAGGTAAGTAAACTGGTAAACACAATTTGGGTTCCCATGTAACTCCAGACCTTTTGTCTCTTATGCCTACCTCACTGATACTCAAGTATTAATTTTCAGTGTTGATGGCCTGTCTGCTGCTCCTATCTTGAAGACTCATGCCCCTGCACAAGCAATACTATAAAACTGAACAAAGCCTCGGAGCAGATTATTAATATATGGATTTTCACTCCTCTACAAAGGCATTTATAGTAATCATGCACAAAATTAAGCATGTCATAAATTAAGATGGCTATTGGATATCAATGCCTTTCTTAAAAGTGTATTTGTCCCCAAAAGGGAAAAATCTACTTATTTGATCTCGCATGATATTTCCATTGTGCTTTATAGAGCAGTAGTGGTGTAACTCATGCATATGATTGAAAACAGCTTCATTGGCAAGTAGTTAATATAAATACAGCATTTCTAAACCCAGAATTGTCTTTAGGGAAAGGGAAAAAAAGAGCATTCTACCATGATAAGGTGAAAGAATTTTTACTTCATATTTGATCTAGAGATTTTGAATACATGAACGTGTGAATGGAGGACAAGAGCCCCTCACAGACTAATCAGCGCTAGAGGTCATG
>JBCJKH010072754.1:10003-62749 GCA_039877255.1 Loriculus beryllinus | reverse complement strand
GTTCAGCCTGGAGAAGAGAAGGCTGCGTGGAGACCTCAGAGCAGCCTTCCAGTATCTGAAGGGGGCCTATAGGGATGGTGGGGAGGGACTCTTCATTAAGGACTTTAGTGACAGGACAAGGGGTAATGGGTTCAAACTTAAACAGGGGAAATTTAGAATGGATCTAAGGAAGAAATTCTTTACTGTGAGGGTGGTGAGGAACTGGAATGGGTTGCCCAGGGAGGTTGTGAATGCTCCATCCCTGGCAGTGTTTAAGGCCAGGTTGGACAGAGCCGTGGGTGACACGGTTTAGTGTGAGGTGTCCCTGCTTATGGCCGGGGGGGTTGGAATTAGATGATCTTAAGGTGCTTTCCAACCCCATTCTATGATTCTATGAAACACAGAAAAAACTCTCCAATTAGAATGCTTCAACAACCTCAGCAGTCACATTCCCGCCAAACCTTACCTTGCAGAGCTGGTCAGGGAAGATGGCGCACGTAGCCTTCTCCACTTTTTAACCCCATCCGTTCTCTGTGAAGACTAAGAGTGGGATAGGCTCTGTGCCAGCAAAACGCCATTTCTTCATCATCCTCTCCCTCCCGTTGCCCCAGCAGGTTTTACAGTGTGTGTCAATCCTGTTGTGTTGTTCACACCACTGTGGTAGCCACCCGGAGCCGCCTCAGAGCTCATCCCTGAAGAGCCCTTCCTGCGCGATTTCCCGCCACTGGCTGTGGAGATGCTCTGTGCAGGTGGTGGTAAAACCCCGGCCTGAGCTTTGGGCCCCGTCACCATGAGCCCCGCAGTCACCTCATGGCCGATAGTGACTGCCTTCAGCACTGCTGGCTGCACGAAGCATCCTGCTTTCTGCCCCACAGTGAATCAGACATACGTAAACCACCCCGTTAATGTGGGCTAGAGACTGAGAGTCTCTTGCTCTCCAGATGGATGCCAAGTGATTCATAGATGGCTGAGAGAGTGGAGGATGGGCAGGGTAGAGAGGGTGTTGGTGTTTATGGATGAAGGTCCCCAGGCTCAAGCCTGGAGTGGAGAGATGAAGGTGAAGCTCCTCATGCTCAGCTGCCACCTCCCACCCTGCCTAAGGCTTGGCTGGGGACTCACTGCTGCTCCCTGCCTTTTCCTGGCAAGTCCCTCCCCCTGGGGGCACCTTGGGTTTCCACAGGGTGAGGAGGTGACAAGCTGAAGCACATCTCAACCTAACACCACTTGTGCAGACACACTGACCCCTGGGGATATGCTGGGCTTCCTGCTGCTTAAGGGTCCTATGTGGTCCATGCACCCACTGGCTGAAGCTGTTTGGCAGCATCCTGGTTTTCAGCACTGTCACTCACCACACACAGAAATACTAAATACAATGCCTCACACAGAAGCAAAAGAAAATTGAAAACCTCCAGCTGCCCATTCAGAAATCCAACAATAGAAAAGTAATCAACCTCATCTGGCAGAGTTACGGTTTTTGGAGAGTATGTTTTTGCTACTGCACAGACATTTCCCTCTTAATCACGTTCCCAATCCCATGACGAACAATTGATCTTGTTTTCTTGTCAAAATCGAGACTTATTTTTTCACATATGCAGAAGCTGAAATTCTGGCTGATGTTCCACATGCTTCAACACCTGTTAGTTTCACTTTGCTGCATTACAAAAAAGCATTGAACTCTCTTGGACTTGTAATAAGTACAATTAGCACTGGCCCTGCTGAACTTCATGCATAGTTAGCTTTAAAATTACTTTTGCCAGTGCTTAAATCAGTTTGCAATATCAAATTCCATGTTCAGATAGGAGGTTTTCATTAAATATTTCCTCAAAGTTTCATTAAAATGGGTCAGATCTCAGGGGCTGATGTTAGGAAATCCACTACTTATGGAATAATGGGAGGAAAAGCCCCGAGAAATTTCTTACCTTGGTTATCAAGCAAAAACTATGTTCTTCACCTGTTTCAGCAGTAGAAAGAAGCCTAAGTGGTGGCTCAACAGAGGCAGCACAGGGTAGTTCACAGTCTGAAGAATTTCTATGAGCACTATCTTATATTCTGGGAGAAACGCTTGAAAACAGGTTCTATTTCTCCCAGAAGAGAGTTACTTAGTTGCAAGATGAGGGAAGGAGTTAGAACTTCTTGTTTCTTAATTCAGTTCTTACAGGCAGATATAATAATACTTGTTTAGGGCCCCTAATGACCACGAATAGAATTGTGGCATGGAGAATCAAGTGAGAGCATAAATAGATCATTCTACACCATTGCAACATTTCAAGGGATAACATTCTTAGTTTCACTCTGGCTTAGTTACTCTGGGACAATTTCAAGGAGTAGTGATGGTCTGAATAACAAGTGGCTTCTGAAAATTAGAGAGAATTGTTTAGGTTTTTACTATATGGTACTATTTATGCCATGTAGTTATGAGGAGGAAAATTCGAAACAAACAAGTTGTCCTAATATATGCCCAAGAATTTGTGGTTCTGCATTAAAATGATCTTTCTTTTTTTATGTTCACAGGCAATATCAAGGCCATCTAGGTCACTAAGTACAGCACAGCTAGTGCATGCATCCTGTGGCTCACAGGCTTCAGTTATCTCAAGCATTGTACTGATGAAAGGACAAGGGAAGGTAAGACTGGCACTGTTTGCTTACCATAGAGTTTTACTTCGTTTCACAAATGTAATCTGCAAAGTGCAAAGAAGTGGCTTCAGTTATTAAGGTTGCCAGGAGTGATAAGTTACCATTCAGTTGGTTCTTGACCTTCTAAAGCATCTCTTTGCCGAAGCACAATCTTCAGGTTCTTATAACACATCCACATCTAGCTAGCAACACTATCTAGGCAAAGAATAAGTAGATGAAAAGTATCTACCCTGCTGTTGCTTAAACTTACAACACATTAAGAGTTTGGTAGAGGGTGAAACAGAGATACCTCCATGAGATCTCCATCTGTGTGTGTGAAATTAGTAATAATATCAAGATCTAATATGCTGGTTTTTATCAATCTCATTTATGGGAGAGGAAATTAAGGAGAACAGAAAAATTAATACCTCAAGTCTACTTACTGGTTCAAAGACATAAAAAAAAAAAAATAAAAATGGACACTTTCTTGTGTTTGACTGTTTTTTCATGGATTATACTACTCCATTGACCATACTGCCCATGTAGGTAACAGAGAAGAAACTGCAAATGAAATATTGTAGGAACTGAAAATCGGTTCTCATACACTTTTTCTTCAAAAAAACCTAGGGTTTGGGCTTCAGCATTGTTGGAGGGAAAGACAGTATTTATGGACCAATAGGCATCTATGTCAAAACCATCTTTCCTGGTGGAGCTGCTGCTGCTGATGGAAGGCTACAAGAAGGTGAGAAATACTACTTCCTTCCCTTTTCCCAGTCCAGGTTCCCAAAGAATGATACCTAAAGGCAAATTAAAGTGAAGCTGAAACGAACCATAAGTCACTTTTACACCTGCATCCATTACTGTATTTGCAAGACTCCTTTTGAGTACACATATGTATCATGTAACCTATTACAGTACAGTAATAATAACATAGTACAATTTTCTCTTCAAAAACAGGTGATGAAATCCTGGAACTGAATGGAGAATCTATGCATGGATTGACACATTATGATGCTTTACAAAAATTCAAGGTCATGTACTCTCCTTTCAGCAATTTCTGTCTTTACACACATGAACTCAACTCATTCATCCATTATCTTTTCTTTCTAGCAGGCCAAAAAGGGTCTTCTGACACTTACAGTCAGGACAAGCTTCGGCACACCTCATTCTGCTTCCAGCTGTCTGTCACCCCACTTGTGCCAATCACTGAGCTCTAGTACATGCATAACCAAAGAAAACAGCTCTTTCAGGTCAGAAAGTGCAGCATTCTCATTAAATGCTACAAAGCCCAATGACAGGGTCATAATGGAAGTGACCCTAAACAAAGGTAAGGGCTAAAATTAACTGAGCACTGGCAAACAAGGCACTGATTGACAAAACACTGTTTATCTGCTCTCTGAATGTCTTTCCTCACTAAACTGATTCATTTTCTGAACTAAGTTTTTTTACTAGGCTAAATGAGATCTTGGTGCTTGTTAGCGCTAACAACTATCTAGCAACAGCAGGAATTTGAACACCATCTGTCCTCAAGAGCCAATAATCCATTTTTTCCACTCAAGCGCTAAAGTCACATTCATATCCTGCCTCTGAAAAAGTAAACCTCTTGACAACAACTACCAATTATTAAGCAGATTATGCAACTCTTACCCATAATTATGCATGCAGTTAATTCCATTTTTGAAAAGGCTTAAAAGCAAACAAAATACTTAACCATTGTAGTTCTTTCACCTCCTCTCCAACTGTCATCATTTTCTATTTATAAACACTGACAGAATGAAATAAACTTTAAACATGGCAACAAAGCAATGAACAAAAATCTCTATGCAGTATGACTTACCAAACACTCAGCATGGGATTTGACATTAAAGTGACTGTCCAGAGCAAAGATGGTAAACTCACAAAAATCTTAACCTGCATTATATAAAACAGAAAGGAAATTGAGACGATATAGCAAATATCAACAATAGTCACATATCCTTAATTCTGTTGATAATTTTTTTCCTCTTTTTTTTTTTTCCTATTCTGTCTTCTAAAGTCATTTGAATTCTTCTGTAATGACAGAATGCATTACACTGTGTTTGTGACACACCAGTAATGAATTGCAAACCAGATCTTGGAACTCCCAAGCAATACTGGTGTGCACTCACTTCAATCAGGAAGTGGGGAGAGAGGAAAACAGAAAAAAAGGAAAAGTATCAGTAGGAACAACAGCTAATATTGAATGGGAAACATTCATAAACACAAGACTATGATTTGTACAGAGAAAAGTAATTAAATTGAAGACAGTTTTAAAAAAGGTCTCTCCAATGGCTTGATTTGACTGTTTCTAATGTCTTTTTTAATGATTATTATTAATTCTTTCAGAGCCAGGTGTTGGCCTTGGAATTGGGTTATGTAGCATCCCTTACTTCCAGTGTATTTCAGGGATTTTTATTCATACCCTCTCACCAGGCTCAGTGGCACATATGGATGGGAGACTCAGGTAGGATGAGAAAGAGGGTCTGTTTTATGCCACAGGTTTTTCATCGCTCTGTTTTATGGTTTTGCGTTTGATCTGTTTGGGCAGGAAGTAATACGTCATTCTGGGAGTTTGGAGTTTAAAGGATGTGTGTGTTATTCTGAGGGTTTGAGCATCCTTATTTAGGGTATATGAGATTTCTGTATATAGCAACCCCATGAAATGATTGTCTCTTGTCCAGACTGGGCTTAGTTTGAAGGTCTTAGACAAGCATATCAAATTCTTCCTGGTGGAGATTTTCAAACGTGAGAAAGTATCTGGAAAAACCCAGACATATGGCATAATCTGCCTTGTTTGAGCACAAGTTTTTCCTGTTGCAAGCTTCTCAAATTCTATCCCTTCTTACCCAATAGAAATACAGATTTGCTGAAATGAGATTTACTGGGAGTGTAGAAATTAATTTTTATAAGATTTATGACCAATTAATATTGTAATGTTGAAGATATTTAGAATTTAACAGAACACAAAATTTCTAGTGAAGGCTTTTTTAATTTAACTTCAGATGCTCTGTAACATTCCTCTCTACATGTCTAAGATTTTAGCTGAAAGAGCTGTGGTTTTTTTCTATTATCAAGTTATTAGTATGTAACAGAAACATTACATTCTGATCTTAAATAACACTAGCAGATCATAAAGACATAAAAAGTGAAATGTTAACTTGAAAGGAAGGAAGGAAGGAAGACGTAGGTGGAAGCAGGAGCTGAGCTGTGTACAGCAGAAAGATCAAAGACACAGTGTGCATAGCTGAGCATGAAGAAAGCTCAAAGGTTGCATGCAACAAGGCACTTAGATCAAAAAAACCTTGCTGTCCAACTCTTTCCCATCCCATTTTCTGTAACAGGAACAAAGAGACATAACGATTTAATCTGTGATCAAATTAGAGGTCAACCACATGAATCTGCTTTTTGTATATTTTCACATGGGTGAGACAAGGTCTGTTTTGTTTGCATCCTCAGCCTTTTTTCCTTTTTCAATCTCTCCTTAGGTGTGGAGATGAAATTATTGAAATTAATGAAGCTTCAGTACAAAATACTACTCTTAATGAAGTTTACGCTGTGCTAAGCCATTGTGATCCTGGTGCAGTACAGATTATTATTAGCAGACACCCTGAACCACAGGTACCACAATGTATTCTTTCTGAGCTACCATAAAGCACATACTGAGAACTTAGACTAAGTTTAGCTAAGTTTAGTAGGTGCTAATGTAAAACAGGTGAAAAAATGTTGATAACAAAGATGATAATCTTTTTGCAAACATCACTGCACACAAACAAACCTGGGATGTATCTTGATTATAATCCTGTAAGATTTGAAACTCACTGGAGACAGCCCTGCATGAGTTTCTGTGCTGTGGATAAGGAGAACACAGAAAGAACATGTAAAGAAGAAAACTGAAGTATATTTCTTATGCAAGAAAGAATTTGCAATAATAATAATTTCAAAGAGGGAGCACAACCCCAAAAATTAAAGAAATGCATATGCACCGATCCTTCAGTAGTTAAAATTTAAGTCTTGCCCAGCCAATCTTTATAATTAATTCACTAATGAAGTAAAATATTCTTGCAAGATTTTTCTACAAAGTGTTTCCTAATACCAAAATACATATATGTTATCAACTATGATTTTTCACATATATAATATTAAATTTTATTAAATATTAATCATATTTATTAAATTTAATTTAATAAATACTTATTAATTTAATATTTATTAAATATTAAATCATATATTAGATTTTCTTGTACTGGTGAATCTAGAAATCCACTTTTAGTGAAATACGCAAAAGAATACCTTTGAAAGATCCCACTTTATCAAGAGAGCCGATAGCATATCAATAGATATACTTCACTGATACTGCAATATATATAAATATAATAGTGCACACTTACTTAACTTCAAAATTAATTTATGTGTGATGTAACTAGATCTGTTCCAGGTCTTAGAAATTTTTGTGAAAGGAATAAATTCTTAAATGCTACTCATCACCCAGCAACAATCTCATGACAGTATAACGGCATGATATTTCCTAGGTGTCTGAGCAACAGCTAAAAGAAGCTGTTGCACAAGCTGTGGAAAGCAACAGATTTGGAAAGGAGAGACACCAATGGAGTACTGAAGGTAAGTGCATTCACTGAGAGGTGGTAATTCTGACTTAAGCAGAAAGGAACAATGGAACAAAGGAACTCACAGTACAATGCTCCTAACATGCCTCCTAAGATACATTACCAGAGGGAGGAGGAAAGGCCACATGTGTCTGATAGCCAGCAAAAAATTCCTTGCAAGTTTCCTCTCGCTGCTACCCATCTTTTCCAATTCATAGCCTCAGCTTTTCAAACAGCTGTAAGTAGGTGACAGGACTATATGAAGAACTGCATGATGCAGGTGATGTCCTGGGGAAAAATGGCTTGTTAATCCTCTCATCAGGAAAGGCATATGCAGTTGTGATTAGAGCTATTTGTCTGGTTCAGGTATGATATCCTCTCACAGTAACATATTGCAACAACACTCTTTTTAGTGTCCTCATTTCTTCTAAAGGACCATAGGTAACAATCATCACCAGTAAAACTATATTGCTGATTTATATATACACACATATATATATGAAAAATGCAGCGTTATTTGCTGTTCAAGAACATAACTGTTCAATCCTTGTTCTACAAATGTTTAGTGTACACACCATGCATTTGCATCAACCAATGATGCTATTTAGCTGCAAATTTTATCAGCTGAATCTTAGAAGCAATGGATCTGAATGGACATCTTGAACATGTTCCTGATATAGGTGTTAAAAAGCTGGAAATGAGCTGGCATGGAAGACACCCATGTGAAAAACATATTGAAAGGAATGCTGCTCATTGTAACCGCAGGACACAGAAGCTAATGACCCGCTCCAGCAGTGACAGCAGCTACAACCCTAGATCTTCATGTAGTAACGATGCTGCATACCAACTGACTGACTTGAAACCAAGAGTACATAGCATTGATGTACCAATTACCAGACAACCTGGCCTGCTATACTCATTGTCTGGTAATAATTCAGAGAGAAGTTCCCCTCCTACTTGTGAAGGAGGTCAACCCTTGCAAAACACTAAGAAATCATCGGAGATCCTTGTTCGAAAACCTAAATCATCAAAACCCAAACCTCCACCAAGGAAATATTTTAAGCAGGACTGTACATGTAATGACCAGGGTAATGCGGACAGAACAGAAAAGCTTGTGTCAGATGTGGCTGTACCACCTATTGCAAGTGTTCAGGTAAAGTAAAATTTACAAAATGTTTCTTGTGCTTGCACATCTGTGAGGCAAAGAAAGGATGGCAGGAAGAAGGGCATGGATGAAAGAGAGTGTGTACACATGTGACAAGTGGGGGAAGAGGATGAGGCTCGTGTATCTTGGTGAAGCCAGTTTAGTTCAAACATGATGTTCAAACTAAGGTCAGAAGGCAGAGAAGAGTCTGAGGGAATTTTTCTTCTATATCAAGGAATCTGAATTAAAATCTCAATGACAGCAGAAGCAAGTATGAGTTTCTCCTTGTGAACACGTGCTACTGGTGGTATTGAGCACTCTCTGGTTCCCGTGTGACTGTAGCAGCAATGTGGTCTGTGCTGGGACTGGAGGAGCTTGTATAGCCTCTGAGGTTGGCTTGGTATGGTTGATCTTAACTTCAACACTCAGAGAGTCAAATCATATGAAGTAGAGAAGCCATGAAACAATTTCTTAGTTTCAGTAGTGGATTCCTATTGGAAGAAAGTGCTAACATTATGTACAGCAGGTAATCTAAGGCTCATGCACATTTCTTGAGACCAGACACTAAACAAACCCACTTAAATTGAGAGGCACATACATATTTGTTGATGAGATACAGTATATGAAAAACTGAGTGTATATTTGTTGCTGCTAAATTTCAGTTCCCTTTCATCCAAGATAGAACAGAGAGACAGTGTTTCATGTTTGCATGAGCGTGAGGGATTAAGAGATCTGCATGTTGAAACAAAGCTGTGGTTTGTTTAAAAATGAAACCTCTTCCCCCAGGTTTTAGTAATACGCCAGTAGAATGAACAGATCTCAGTGCAATGAAGAATAACAACCCCACCAAATAGCCAAGCCAGTTTCTAAGCTGCAGAGATCAAAATAAAATGATCTCAGACTGAAATCCATGTATAATTTAATGTCCAAGAACATTTCAGTTCACCGTCTCATGTAAGGTCACTTTTTTACCATACACTAAGAAGACAGCAGTAGAAACACACTTGTCAGAAGCTGCTAGAAAATCCTCTTTCAGAAGTAAAATACAGGGAAACAACTACTTGTTGAATTGTTGAATGCATGCAACTTGCTACTCCTTCAGTACTCAGTTATTCTAGATGATAAGGAGAAAAACTTATTTTTTTAATCTTTATTCCCCAAACATTTTGTTTTGAGGCCTGCATATCTCAGTTTCTTATATGGGTTCTGTAGAACATTAGGTTGCTTTTACATGGCCAAAAATGTTTGAAATTTTTGACTGTGCTCCTAACTGCATCAGTATAAAGATAACTCCTATCAATAAAGAGTAAGATCAAACTGTATGTTCATAGTGCTTCGAAATTGGCTGTTGAATATCTGATGTACATATCTAATAGCAACAGAACCAATGCACAACTTTTAAGAAGGATCCTACCAAACAGGAGGCAGAGAAAGCTTTCCTAGAATAAGAAAGTTACATAACAAACACAACTACATTATAGAAAAGCTAAGAAATTGTTAAATTACTGATTCTTTCAGGACAATCTCATTTGTTTCTAGACCTTCACTTTCTGTCCTGTTTGGTTTTGGTTTCTATTAGTAAATTAATCTTAAATCTTAACTACAAAGCAGAAAGCACTTCCAGTGTCACAGCAGTGCAGATGGTAATTTGGTATCGTCGGTTACAAAGAAATCAAGTAATTCTACAGCATGTGCTAATGATGTTGAGAGTTGCCCTTACTGAAGCCTCAAACTAATCCTCTCACTTTATGTGTCCAGCTGAAACCAAGAAAGGGAGAGTTCTGAAACTGCAGTAACAATTTAGGTTGTCTGGCTTAGGCTTAAGGGCAGAAGGCTTCAGCAGGAAAGAGAGTTTCATAAGAAGTTAGAGGAAATTTGCTTGACTGATTTGCAAAAGTCTACTGAACGGCTGGTTTTGCAAAAACTGAAAATTATAGTGAGCAGTCTTTTTGTTTATTATTATTATTATTACTAAATTTGAGATATTAATTGCATTTTTCACAGTCTATTTACAAGTACAACCATAAAATATCATACCATTCTAGTAATCCACAATAAATTAAGTCCTATGAGGATTAAATTCCAAACAGAAGTGAAAGCTTGATTTCTGTTCAATATTTCTTTTCAGATTAAAACCAAATGAAAACGTGGCCAAGTTTTTTTCAGATTCATGAGGTGTGGTTTGTAGAATTATATTCTGACACACTTCTGTTTCCTGTTTGTACAGCAGGAAGTTGGAGAACCAGTGCTAGAGGCACATAAAACTGATGTAACCCACTGTGTCTTTACCACTTCTCCTACATCATATGATACTGAATGCACAACTGCTATTCCAGCGGGCAGAGATCAAGAAAGAAAAGCAAATATCGGTATGTTTAATTCCATGAACTTTTCTTTGCAGCTAAACCTAGCACTTAGGTTGGATTGCAAAATGGTATCGAGCTGACTTCACCTTTCTCTTTAAATGTAGACTTCAACCTATGTCTGTAATTTTTGGATTGAACAGATGAAAATTAAAGTAATTAAATAATATTTGGAAATAGAAAAAAAGGAAAGTTATCTCAAAAGCAGCATAATAAGTGATTTATTGTAAAAATGTGAGAATGGACAGGTACACTGTTACTGTATTTCTTCAGATGATACTATTTATATTGAAGATCTGATATTAAAGGTATTTTTTAGCATTCTAAATAGCTTTTTCTGCAGTTTCAAGGCTCAAGTATTGGAATGGTACAAAGAAGTGATAATAAATTAGTATTTTGTTATGCTAATTAGAATTAAAGAAACTTAAGGGTAAGATAACTAGAAAATCTTAAGAGGTCTCTTACAAGCTAAACCATTATGAAATTCTGTAACTTGTGGCTCAGATCATTAAAAAAAAATGATGTCCTAAAAAATTTTCTTTATTTATACTGAAGCAGGTAACAGTAACTGTGCAACTGCATAAACAAAAATTTGCTGTTATTCAGCTCTATCATGTCTAACATCAAAATGCTTAATCAACCTATGAAGTAAAAGATATTCCTAATTTAGAATTAAGTTTTCACTTAATGGAAAAATACCACTGGACATGCCTGCACAAATTTAAGGAAGCATTAATATTAATCAAAGATCTTACTGGGAGAGTAATTTTAAAGCAGGATATACTTATAAAGGTAGGAAAGAAAAACTTTTTTTTTTTTAATAATTTACTGTAACATCGGCTTTTTCACTTAGCTCCAAATGTCACTGTGACTTTATGCTTCTAACTGTTGTAGCCCAGGTCAGCACCCCAGAACTTCAGAAGTTGCAGGCCTTTTAGAAAAGGGATCTTGTATATAAGCAGGGAAGAGCCTTGTTTTTCAGTTAATTCCAGTGTCAAGAGTTAGAACTCTCAGCTCAAGAGTTGTGAATTTTAAAAAAGCTTCTTTTAGAAAATTAAAAGATACCTATTAGAGGCTTGAAAGAAATTCAAATATAATGAATTAATAACAATGCACAGATAAGGAATGGGGAAGTAGAAGGCTGCTCATTTATAATCAATGTTTTTCTAATACAGGGAATCCACTTTCATCAATACAAAGACCTATACTTAAAAGACAAGCACGGGTAGATTATAGTCTTGATACAACAACAGAAGATCCTTGGGTTAAAATTTCTGACTGCATAAAAAGCTTATTCAATCCTACCATGAGTGAAGACAACGTACACTTAGATTTGCAACCTGGCATGAACACAAAGAAAGAGAATCAAAATCGAAGCAGCTCAGAAACAGTTCTGAAGAAATCAGAATCAGAAATAATTGGTTCAAAAGTGCTAAAATCAGATGAAAATGACAGTGTGAAAAAGGGCCCTCCTCCCGTTGCACCTAAGCCAGCATGGTTTCGCCAAAGTCTGAAAGGATTGAGGAAAGCAAATCCAGATGTGAAAACACGAGCAGATCAAAGTCCTCCTGACCTCAAGAGTATTTCCAGCACAGAACTGCAATCCAGTTTATGCCATGGCTCTCCTAGGGGATCATCAATAAAACAAAGAATAAGCTCATTTGAATCCTTGAGTGCTCCGCAGTCACCTGAAAAAACGCACCGAAGGTTTATCCTGAAACCATCAGTCCAGAAAGAACACTCTCCCACTGCAACAGGATCAGAAGTGACCCCAGCCCGTTTAAACCAAACCTTTCTCCAACATTGTGAAACTAGCCAACAGTCACCTGTGGTCATGGGTACAAAGAGCCTTGATAGATCTTCCTCTCCCAGGGAGGTCCTTGTGGCTAGCTCAGAAAAATGCAATAAAGTCAACACTGAAAATTCCTCAGGTCTCTTAGCTACAGAAGCCATTGCAAATTCCCACCTTGTACGGGCAGCAAAAGCACACAGCCTAAGATCACGAAGCTTCCCACTTACAGCTACCCAGTCTTGTGAGATGATAAAACCATACGATGAAAAATGTAGCAAAATCTATTCCATCAGTAGCCAGGTGTCATCTGCTTTAATGAAATCTTTGCTTTGCCTTCCTCAGTCTCCAGCCTCTTCTGGAAACAGTGCATGGGAAAGTCTGGACACATTGTCACAGTCCTCTGTGGAGGATGATGGGACTTCCATCTCACCTGCAAGTGAGAACCATCACCTGGACACTGGGTTTTCACTGAAGTAAGATACCATATTTAAAAATCACATTTACAGATCAACATTGGTGAGAGCCTGTGCTGATCCAGTGACAGATTAGCATTCTAAGGCAGTAGCACACAATAGTATAGCACAGCCTAAGCTAAGAACTTTAGGGCACAAAGGTCAAATAACTCACATGACTACTACACTGGTTTTTAATTTGTACTATATAAACACATGTATATGTTAAACCTCCTCCTATGTAAACTGGAATATTTCTAGCATCTCCATGATAAAGGAGATTTAACTCTGGTTTTGCCTGCAGCCAAGAGATTATTCCTACTCTTTTATGTGATGTATCCTACTTTTGTTAACATGCTAATGTGATTAATTTACATTCATATTGCATTTAAAATACATATTATGGGAGATACCACCCCAGTTAAATGGTAATAAGCTCAAAAGATGACTGCTTCAAAATTGCCTGTGCTATGCTTTTGCATGTTCTTTCATAACTCAATGGTTTTTTTTTATTCTTGTCACAACGCAACAGCCTCTCTGAGTTGAGGGAATATACTGTGAGCCTAGCAGACAATGAGAACGAGGAAGAGAAACGGGAACATGGCTCACCTCAAGCATCTGGTGTGTCAGGGCAGTCTGTCATCTCTCTGCTTTCCCCTGAAGAATTAGCAAAGCTAATAGAGGAAGTCAAATCACTAGACGAAGCCACCTTAAAGGTAAATCTACTTTCTGGTTTTGTGCATGATTTTCAGAAAGCTGTGGAGAGAATTCTCCAGGTTAATCTTCATAACTTGATGTTATAACAAATAAAACAGTCATATCAATATGTACCAGCAGAAACATTTAACTCGATCAAAAACCTTGAAGTCTTCAAAGATAACTAAGCAAGAGTAATACCTATTTAATAAACAGCATAACACTTATTCAGTGGGTAAGGTCAGTGTATGCAGAAGTAGACACTGATATTTTTGATACTTTTATTTTTATTTGGGTTGCCAGTCTGAGACACCCAATGCATCATTTATGGGATACTGAACAACCTTTAGTCTTACTGGATTAATCTAAAACTGAGATAAAGCTCGAAATAAGTCAAAATCAAATTTAAACATATGCATTCCAGAAATGTAAAGACTTTTGAAGACTGCTTACACTGAAAGAAAAAGCAGACAACACCCAGAACTTTGCATGGAAAATAGTTCATCTTCTGCTGGCAGCTATGTGCTTGCTGTGACAAGACACTCCAAGCTGTGCAAAAGCAGTATATCTGCATTAATGCACCAATGAGCCTAAGATAACACTGTTTGCCTCTTGGCTAACTGCAGTGGCATGTCTCCCAGGTTAGTCCTGGTTTGTGTCTGTACTGCATGGAGCATGGGTAGAGAATTCATGTCTGTCTGTCAGAAGACTAGGCAGACATATTCTCAAGTTGGAGACAAAACTCTTACTGATCAAGGCTTGCTTAGTATGCTGCAATCAAAAAAGCAGTTTGACAAGCAGAATTTATGAAAGCCAAGTTTTGTATCAATTTGTGTTTCTTATCAACTTCTCATGTTAATGTTTTTGATCCTATTAGCAGTAAAGCTATGCTGCAATGTTGCCCTCAATGCGACATCAGCCTTCCATATCAAGTAATTTGTTTTCATGGAGTTGTCAGGACAAACCCTGAGCACCATGTACCTTCTGCCTGGTTGCAGCTGGCCAGTGGATTCAATTGCGGAGCTAAACAAGACACAATATCAAAAATGCAACTACAGTTGCTCACATACTGAATATGATTGTGAAATTGTGGTCAAAAAAGCCATGTTTTCTTAGGCAACTAGGTTAAATGGGAGTGGTTACCCTATACAAACTCATCTTTGGGATAACCCAGAGACAGCTTAATCTACCTATTAGTAGAATATTGTTAAAAAATAAAAATAAGAACAAGAAGCAATTTTTAAGCTGTGACACTTGTATTAATGCAAGTTATGTGCCAAATTCTTTTCCCATTTTTTCAATAAAAAAGGTTCTCTAACATGATTCTGTATTATTTTCTATTTCTACAGTACATATCTATATTCTTTATTATAATGCCATTAATGGCCCAGATACAACTGACAACCTGCTTAACAAACCAGAACAAGTTTAGACACAGAATAGAGTTGTGTAAACTAGGCAACTGGTAGGTAAATTTGATTAAAATTAAATACTACTCATCTCAGTATTATGCTTGTGCCACTAAGTCTCATAAAATGTGCAACAGACAAAAAGAAAATATGCTGATTTCCCAATCATATTGACGTATTGGAAAGTTTTTGACTTTACTTCTTTCTTTACCTAGGAATTTGATGATATCCATGTTACAATTTTGCACAAAGAAGATGATACTGGGCTTGGATTCAGCTTGGCAGGAGGCATTGATCTAGAAAACAAAGTGATAACAGTAAGTAGCATCTTTCTTTACTAATACTCTAAAACCAACAACTAAAAATACACAACTTACTGATTTTCTACTACACAGGTTAGCTTTTGGCATAATTAAAGTAGGCTACTGTACTTATAGAGTCAGAATCATGGTCTCAAATGGGTGAAAATAAAGAGTCTACTGAGCAGAGCTGCCCTTTCCAGCTGACTGGCAGTGGTGTCCTGTTTTTCAGGCACCATACTCCCCAACAGGTCTGAAATTCAAGGCAGAACAATACACAGCCCTTAGCAGGAAGTAACCAACATCATATTCACACGCTTATAGAAGACCAAGTAGGGTGGTCAGGAGAAATGGGATAAGCGTGTAGTCATTTAAGGGGTCTGGAGGCTACAGACTACCTTCACGCCTTCTACTTCCCACTAGCAGAGCAGCAAGAAGGACAGGAAGTAGCATAAGCAAGGTACAGCAAGGCTTTGGCCACCTGATAACTGGCTAAACAGATTGCCTAGCCGCTTGAGGAGGGCTGTGTGCAGGAGAACTGTACAAATTATTTCGGTCCTCAGTCCTGAAACATGCTAGAAAAAACTTGTTCCTGGCAAAGAATGCAAAATGCGCGTTGTGAAAACTATTACCTGATTTACTGGTTTGTCCTTTTTTATCCCTCTCTTTCCCTGGGTGCATGTGTGGTGACTGGACTCTTCAACAGGTTCACAAAGTGTTTCCCAATGGACTAGCATCTCAGGAAGGCACTATTCAGAAAGGAGATGAAGTACTATCTATCAATGGAAAGTCTCTTAAAGGTGTGACTCACAGTGATGCTTCAGCAATCATGCGACAGGCTCGACAACCCAGACAAGCTGTTGTTGTTACTAGAAAAGCTAAAGATGGAGAAAATCTCAACGCTTCAATCAACTCTAGTACATCTTCAGTAGCAAGTGATGCCTCACCAGAGTCTTGTAAGTCCAGTGGCATTTCCTTGCAGCCCACCATCTGCTAAATGTTTACTCATTACCTGAAATTCGGGTGTTCATAGTGCAGCTCAGCTGAGTTAATCTGAGAACTACAGTTAAAGGCAGCATGGTTAATAGAACATTCCTGAACAGACATTTGGAGTAACTTTGTTGGAAAGCGAAAGAATTAATGGATTTCTAGAGTAAAATAAACAAGTGTGATCCTCTCTATGCCTTTCTGTAGATGTAAAAAGATTATTGTTGTAGTAATATGTCTAAGTGAAGGTATAATGACAACTCTGTGAACAGAGATTATTTAATATTATTAGATTCTAGTTTACAAGATTTTGTGAAAGAGAATTTTGGTTTTAACAAGCAATGTGCTATTGTTTGAGATAGCAGGTGGCTATACCTGAAACAGCAAGGTCAGGTTTTTGCAAAACCTTTCACATTCTTCAGATATTTTTTTGTGGATTTTCTCTAGAGATCTGTGGCTTTATTTACATACTGCATCTTTTACAAACATTAGCATCTTTGTAGCATATATTACAATTTCATAACTGACACCCAGTATTTTTACATTAAATTTTGTTCATTGAACGTTTTGGGGTTTATTTTCATTCTAGCAAATGCCACCAGCTTTCATCTTTGTATTTCCACTGCCACAAATTCAAACACAAATTTATCTCCCCAGCTTCCCAGGGTGCCTTATAATAATGAAAAGAAGAATTAAAAGTTATAGTTTTCTCTTTCATTTGGTAGTTTATGGTGCCTTCGCAAACAAAACTGAAGCTCATTTTTTGTAACAGATGTTTTAGCTTTCCAGACTGTGTAGTGCCCATCTGCTAACGTTCCATTTGTTTCCAGCAACTGAACATACAATCTGCACTGTAACTCTAGAAAAAACACCTGCCGGTTTAGGATTCAGCCTGGAAGGAGGGAAAGGATCTATTCATGGAGATAAACCCATCATCATCAACAGGATATTTAAAGGTAAACACACTTAAATGCGTACATGGCAGGTTCTTAGCTAATGCAAACCTGCACGGTTCATAACTGACTGCTGATTTATACCCATGGAAATGACATTTTTGGGAAACACAGCATTATCCTGTGCAGTGCCAGTAATTCATTGCCTGCTGAGACCAGGTGGTGTATACCAAACATGCTGGTTACCCTTAGTAAGTGAAAGATACATCAAAGTCTCTCCCACACAAAGAATTAAAGGAAAGTAATTTTCTTTCTCCAGGGACTGCATTAGAACAAAGCAGCCCTGTCCAGCCTGGGGATGAGCTGTTACAAGTGCACACAACTGCCATTCAAGGACTCACTCGTTTTGAAGCATGGAATATAATCAAGGGATTACCTGATGGGCCCATCACAGCTGTCATCAAGAGGAAGAATCCAAGCTCTGTTACCACCAACTCATCCAAAACTTTGTAAGAGGAGGAAATTAGACTACTGCCAATATTACAAACAGAAAAAAGGATTTTATTACTTGCAGCCATTTGGCTAGCACAGCAAGATACTCCAAAAGTGCATACGAAAAGTACACATGATCTTGCTGCCAGTTACAGAGCAAGCTGCCTGAGATAAAGTAAGATGTGCACAAGATGTGCATGATTCTTATTTCAACATTCTGAAAGAGATGTTAAAGTATAGAATTATAAAATAATTTTATTAATAATATACTGGTTGTAATAAAATACGTGACATCTATAGTGTTCTCCTGTTTAAAGCCATTAACTTAAATATTGGAAGCACATTCTGTGCAAAGTTTTCAGTCCTACTTTACAAGTCTTGCTCCCTGCCTTACCTTCCAAGGAGGAAGAAATATGTCTACAATCCTACATCTCAACACTACTTTACAGACTGTGTAGAGGGCAGAGAAAGGGGGATGCAATTCTGTGTGTCAAAATGACAGTGTGTTCTAGAAAAGTCCAGCTTTTCTATTTAAATCACAGAACATCCAGAACAGCCAAAACCTGCCAAGGTAATTTTTTACTAGCAGTTGAGAAAGCCATCAGCAGGCAAACATGGGGTGGGCAGGAAAGGAGTGTCTCAGGGTATTGCAAGGGTGCAGCAGGAAGTTGAGAGCAATATAGGGGAGCTTTTCCTAATCACCCTCTGGCCAGAGGTCTCCAAGGACTACAGCAAGAAAGTAATAAAGCCATTTAGAAGCAAGTCTTACCTTCTAACCACACATTTCTTGAAACGTCTTTGTGTTAGTTTTGTAAGGAAAAGTACCAGTAAGAATATTAGGGAATTAGAAGTTCTGAATCCAAATGTTTGTTCTGGAGATACTAAATAACTTGGAGACAAGCCTATGCTTCAAACGCTGCTATGAGCATTTTGGCAGTGCTGCCTAAGCAGCAAATGGAAATCTGCCAGAAGCAGCATGTTTGTCTATGGCAAGATTGTCCTGTGCACGCATTTGCTCTTCTCTGACCTAATTCACCAAAGGACAGAAGTAGTGACTACCCAGTTGAAAGCCAGATCACTGCACTGGCTATTGTTCCTGGCCTTTTACCTTTCCATAGCTGGGAATTTGACGCACCTTTCTTCAGTTACTTGATTTCACCAAACAGTAAGCTGTAGGAGTTCAGAAAGTATTTTCCGTGCACTTAACACAATGTCATAGAAACAACAACTGAAAGGGAAGTAGGGTAGACAGCAGAAGGTATTAGTTGCATTTAGGCATATGACTTATTCTGGCCTTTCCTCACAAGCCAGCTCTATGTTAATCATTGAAAGAACATTCTTGACAAGCCATCTGCCCCACACTTCCAAACTTTCCCAATTGAGTTCTTTTCCAAAACCAATCCAAACAATTCTCAAAGCAAGATTTCTATGAATTGGTTAGCAACCAAAAGAAATGTGAGAGGGAATCTTTCTATACATTTTTTTTTTTTAACTGGTACATACATAAAACTCTCTGAATACTTATTTTTTGAGGTAGAATTTCTTGTATTTAACTTAATCTGCATTACTGGTTTAGGCTTAACTAAGTCTAAGGCCTAGGGTGCATATAAAAGATTCTAAGATTTTTTAACCACTTGCCCATATCACCAATATAGGAAAACTCTACAGAAAGGATTTCTGTATATCCTATAGGATTATAGAATCTGTACAGAAAAGTAAGCGTGAACTCTTCAGCACTGGTAATGCTATTTCTCATAAAACGCACTTTTTGTCAGCTGCATAACTGTAACAAGAGCGACTAGACTAGTTACACCCATGACACAGAGTGCCTTAATTACTTCAATGCCATCTGCTGAAGGTGTCCTCCCCTGAAACAGCCATTTAATATCACCAATTTAAAAATTATATACACCCACCAAGACAGGTTTGATCTTGTTTTTTTCCAGAGGTGATGTTCTCACTTCATGTCCAAAGTTCTTCAGTTTTTCGATGCCTCTGCATTTCCTGGCATCTGCCAAGATCAAAAGTGAAAATGTGCTGTTTGACAGGCAGCATGTCTCACTGGTGAATCCTCCAAGATCTTATGAGGTGAACTTTGCCAAGACATGTCCATTTCCAGTTTGGCAGGCCAGAGGCCTGAATGTTAAGGACTCTTTACTTCCTTCTGGGTAGAAAACTTTGAGCATGTAGAAAAGGGATCCTTAGCTTATTCCAAGAAAAGAGCCTCATCTATCACCTTTACTGCTCAGAGCAATAAAAAACATTTAACTACAGGATACATAGCTGATAAACCTGTTTGCAAAAGGTTTACCTGCAGAAATAATGAGTGGATGCCTGAGCTCTGCTTCTTGAACTCTTTGCTGAGATACTGCACTTCATGCCTACTGACTTTAGTACCTTTAGTACATAAATGTGTACCAGCCTCTGTAATATCAGGGCCCAAATCTCATCAGTTAATTTGTTACTTATCTTAAGTACAGAAAGCAGCAATTGGAAAAAAGGACTACAAAAGTGCAAAGAAGCTGGGACGGGAAGAGTTATCACCAAAACACCTTCACCTACAGCTCTTGGGGAGTGTAAATGGAAGTGAAGGCTTTTCCCTTTCATTCTCTTAATTCAGAGAGATACTAGAGGTCTAAGTGGCTCTTAGGTTTCCTTGATGGGCAATGCTGGGGAACCATTTTAAAGGATGATCCAGGAAAAACAGTAGGATGTAGCAAAAAAATATTTATTTCATCACATACATACAAGTTTTTACATCTTTGTATACAAAGGAGACTAAAATCTGTTTCACTTTAAAATCGATTCCATAGGGTGAGATTCACAGTTGGAGACTGTGCAAGTCCATGTCCTATACTAAATATAAAGCAAATATTAGGACAGAAAGCAGAGCACATTAACCTTGTTAATTATTGAGCTACAGCATTAAAATGACAACCAGTATTTAAATTCCTAATTTGGCAATTAGTTTTCCTTTTGTAATTATACGTAATACACAGTAATGTCTGATATTCCTGTAAGTATTTTCAAAAGCTAGACCCATCACTGGACACAAGATCAGGAGCTGATTTCCCAAGACTACTGTCAGGCAAACCAGTCTTAGAAAAAAAGCAACATCCTCATGGCCTGTCAAGACAAATATTTACCCGTTACAACCTCTCACCACAAGTGAACAAAAAATGCTCAAGTGCAGTTAAAAATGGTCAAGTGCAGTTTAAAAAATGGCAAGTAAAGTGCTTAATCCTCTATCTACTGCCACTATGTCAGTGCAGTTTGTTTCATAACAGTGTGGAAATCACTGGTTTTGGTACAAAGGGAAGAAAAGAACAGTGTCTATTTACCAACCCACTGATCTACAAATTCATTTGCATGGCTAGACTTTTATTTATAAAAAAATACCCACTTAAGGCATATTTACCATTAGTACTGAAATCTACTGGAACAAACAAGTATGATCCTCCAATAATCCAATTTGTTCTGGCTTTTACCATTTGCTGGCTTGGACCTAGGACCTATTAAAGCATCTTAGCAGGTCTAAATGTGCTGGCAGCAAAAGAGCTACCTTTTCTTTTGGGGAAGGACCACTGTTCCAAGGGAGCTTCAGACACAAAACAGGCTGACCTACACCAGGCTAATGCTGTAGTGCTAAGTGGATTTTAGCAATGCTCCTCCTCACAGACACTGACAAAGTGTGGCTGAGAACAGATCCAATATGTGCATTATCTCCCTGCAGACAGCCACCACTGCTACCTCCAGGATTCTTCCAGCCTCTGGTGTGATATTTCTCTTTGAAAATGAAGGATATAGTATTAGAAAAGAATACGTTGCTTTGCATAGACAAATAGAAAACACTGGTTTTAAAGTTCATTGTTCCCCTTTCACTTTTCCTAATATCTTTGCTGCTAGAAAGTCCTGTAGGTCAACTTCCTATTTCTACCCTCAAGCTGCCAGGTTTTTCCCTACCCTTGGCTGGTGAGGTCAGCAATTGGTCTTGTCATGCTTTCAACTGCTTAACAGCTTTGGTCAGGTTACTGTAAAATCCAGCTATGTTAGCTGGAAAGAAGGAATCCACCACCGTTTGGGGAAGATAGCCACCAAGATCAGTCTGAAAGAAACTGAGGAGTTGAGTCCTGTCCGGTTCCCTGCAAAGACAATAAAAGTGATTTTTATAGCCAAGGGTTTAAGAGCATTAAGAAATTTACAATGACTTTTTATCTACTGTCTGATTACACATACTTCTAAGTACTTTTTTTTTTAAGCGAACAACAGACATTTATTCCAAATTTCAATTAATGTGACTATCCCCACAAGTCAAATTACAGTCAAACTAGGCCCTAAATTAGGTTCATGACTGTTTACAAATTATGGCAATGTAATAAACAACCAGATACTCATTTGCCAAAAATTAAGGCTGCATTTGTAGTCAGCGAGAATCCTACTGTGATGATGGATCCTGTAACATTAAAGACTTCCCTCTAGGAAATGAGGACAGACTAATATTCAAGGGACAAAAAAAGAGAACAAAAAGGGCAGTCATAACGATTACCAGTCAAAGGAAGACAGAA
The DNA here is from genome assembly GCA_039877255.1 of Loriculus beryllinus. Taxonomy (NCBI): domain Eukaryota; kingdom Metazoa; phylum Chordata; class Aves; order Psittaciformes; family Psittacidae; genus Loriculus; species Loriculus beryllinus. The sequence goes on along the minus strand of JBCJKH010072754.1, from coordinate 40,446 downwards.
ACATGCCACAACCAAGATGCTACAGATCACATGTGGCCATATAAACACACCACACAAAGGATAAGAAGGGCTTTAGAATATGTAACATTCAAATAGATTGCTTCTTACCCTGGAAGAGGTATACAGAAACAGCCACAGGGATAATTCAAACCTCTCACAAAATTTGGTCTAGTAGGACACAGCGGGTGTTCCACATTGGTTGCTATAAGAAAAAGCATTCAAGGAAGTGTCATTTTCCCAGAACATGATGAAAAGAGTCCTTGGTACTCAAAGCGCCATCTGAGAAGCAAACTCACTATATGAGAATATTTTTAAGAATGGAAGTAGAACCTTTTCAGCATGGGGCTGTGTCATAAAAGCAGTCGGAAGAGGCCATGGAATGGAGAAATCAAAGAAGTGCTTAATTTAGAAGCAATTGTTACTGAGCTCTGAAGTAAGCATTAGACACTTTGAGGGAGTTTCATTGAACCCATGTGGTTTCAGGGCACTGCTTTTCTTGAGAGGTCATTCAAGTACTTCCAACAAACCCATGACACAGAGGTATGCCATGCCACTTGACTACTGAGAAGCTGCACTCTACCAAGTGTATGAATTCCTGGCAAGACATTCCTGAACAGGATGGGAAAATGGGACACCTGAACAATGGGGCAATAAAAGCACTCACTTACAACAGTTAAACAGGATGAAAGCGAAACAAATAAACATCCTTCCATGAAGTGGCAGACCTTTAAATATCAGAACTATTTAGTTGCATAAGAACAATTATTTCAACATACAGGAGTGGTGTATTTATTCAATGGCTTCACCAACTAGAGGCAGTGCAGAAAAAGTTAAAAATAGGATTTAGGCTAAAATGGGACTCCTTTTAGAAAGCTTGCAAATTCTTAACAACAACAAAACCATACACACACACACACACACCCCCCCCCCCCCCCCCGGTTTTATAGTAAATTACATACTTATTTCAATCGCAAAAGCATAGCAAGAGAAAAAAACACAGGCCAACAATATCATTATCTGAACATTAAGATGACTTATAGACTCCAAGAACAACAATGTAGATAGACCACTATTACTTTATCTTCTGATAAAATATGTTGATCAGATCAACATCTACGGAACAATACGTTACTTATTTTTTATTTTATATTGGTCTCCGGTACTGCTGGCTATCTGCTAACATATTGTGAACACAAGCATCTTACCAGCAGATAGCATCGTCCCATCTTCAAATTGCTTCATCAGTACCACATCCACAAATTCTCTTGGTGAAATAACCCTCATGAACGCTGAAGGGGTTGTGGTTCTGCATACAGAGACAGCCTGAAAATCACAAAACAGAGGTATGTCAGTTGATGCTTTCAAAAGCACAGCAGAAAAATCCCAGTATTTTCTGGTACTCTCTCACATATGCTTTCTAAACTGTATCAAAGGGTTCTGTTACACTCTTTGTTGAACAAATTCAAATTGGCACAGCTAAAAGGAACTATGGTGTGTTGATGAAGGATAGGTTAATGGAGAAAACCAGAGCGATAACACATTGCTTCCAGGTTGATTAAGGCCAGCTACCACAAGGGATATTGAAAAGCAAAGATAACTAACAACAGTGTAGTGCAGTAATATTTAATGTTAAACAGTTACATATTTTAAGCCCGCAGTATTTAGCCAAGAATATATTAGCAGCTCGTTTCAGAGAGATAAGCCATCATTAAGTGAATACATACAATTCACAGAGAAGTAAAAGAAAAAGAAAAAAGACCCCTAATCCCAGTATCACCAGACTGGGATACCAGAGGCTGCACAACTCCTGGAATCATTTTGACTGCCCTGAATTTAACACAGGCTGTACGCCAGCAAGGTCTGTGCAGGGCCCAGCGCTCCTGAACGCCATGCTGCACTATCACACCAGAACGGTTTTTAAGGAACTTACATCACTGATGACTTCGATGATCTCAAAGTCCTTCACGTTTTGGTCCCACTTGGTCCTGAGCCCTCCGGCCACCGGCTTTATACACTCCCAGACATCCACAGGGCTGGCAGGCAGGATCCCCTCTCCCCTGTACCTGCGGTGGGATGAAATGAATCCAAACCTCGCTGCTCTACCCTTCCGGGCCTCAAACACCCGCGGCAGCAGCGCAGGGGGTGATCCCTCACCCCGGCACCTCGGGAACCAAACGCGGGGCGCCGGGCGTACTCACACATTGCCAGCAAACTCCGCGGAGGGTCTCCATGACACCGAAACCTCGCTCTGCGGAAACGGGAAGGTTTCAGCCGCCGGGCCGGGCCAGCCCCCCGCCCCTCCGCAACCGCCCCGCAGCGCCCTGCTCGCTCACCGTGCGCCGGCAGCCCCGCCAGTCACTGGGGTCCTGCCGGTAGAACCCCATCTTCTCGGCCGCCGCCTCGGCGAGCTCCGCGTACTCCATGTCCGGGAAGGCGGAGCCGCAGCTCGACTGCTTCCTATGAGGGCTCCGTGCGCACCGCCCCCGTGGGCAGATGGCAGCGGCACCGCCTCCTCACCTGAGGGGCGCGGCCTCACGCCGGCTCGGCCGGTTGAGGTAGGTTCGCTTAACGGAGGGGAGAGGGCGGCGATGAAGGCGAAAACAGGGCCGCGGGGGACTGAGGCGTGGCTCTCCCGGGCGCTGGTAACAGCGGGCCTCGTCTCGGGCAGCAGCCGCAGTCCCCAGCCGCCTCCGGCCTTCACAACCGGCAGGGAGCCAGGGCACAGGCTGTGCTGGTCTCTTACCTAAAGATGGGACTCAGCCACTTAGGATGGGCTGCGGTGCGGGCACGCCGGTCACACCTTCGTGTGAGGCCAGAGAGACACCGCAGGACGTCCATCTTCCATCCAGCCCTGGGTGGCATGGCACGGTGTGGTGGGACCAACTGGAAGGAGACTGCAGCTCTGGCTGAAGGCCAGTGGTTCCTTTATCCCTGTGTAACCCACATCGACATGGAGGAAAAATAAAAATAAACCCACAACCCAAAATACCAAAACTGTCTTCAGAATCTAAAAGAAGGTTTAAAAATCGGAATGATGTGTTAAAAACAGAAGTAAATTAGGAGTCATGAAGCAAGTTTTTTAGAAATGGATAGAAAGTTTTCCACAGGGAAGCTTATGATGCTGGACTGGGGAATCTTACCAGGAAATTAATAGATGCAGGATTTCATCTAGAAGTCTGGCATGCATTGCTACGATCAAATAACCCTGATAACTGTGCAGTGCACTGCAGATTTTAAACTCGCCATTCTCTGAAGTCAACCTATTGCTGATTTGAGATACACCATATTCAAGCAGGGTCGATCAGGGTGTACCGTAAATAGGAAGTTGCTTACCTGCTGAATCTATTCAGTGGAAGTATCTTTAGCTGTAACTGTGTCAGAGAGATAAAGAGAACCTGATGTGACATGTTTCTGTACAGCTTTATTTTAAGTGCCCCAAGTACATAGCTTTCAATTTTCCAGTAGATAGGGGTTTAGTTTTTAACAGCATAGCGATGAACAATAAATTGGAGTAATTTTCCAGATTTTGGAACTTACCAGTTGTGGTATTAAAGCAAGGTACCATCAACAGTAAACACAAGGCTGGCTATGCTCTTCCCACCTTGAGTGGCTACATACACTGTTGCAAAGATTATGCCATAGTTACTCTGGTAGACCTCAAACAGCAACTACAACAAGCTCAAGTACATTCAAAACACAAAAAGGCTGGGGTGCTGTCTCAGACATTTGAGCATACCAGTTCATTAGGCTCAGACATATTTAGGTCAACACTGTTTTTTGATTTCTTTTTGTTGAGTTTTGTCCCAGATTTCGGATACTTTTCCTTGCTATGAATGACTTGAATGTACTGGTCATTGCCGCTGTTCTGAGGATCACTGCTGGATTCAATGGAAATGGAATCAGACTCTGTTAGAGACTGCTCCAGCTTTTGCTGTGATTTTGGTTTCACACGAGGCTCAGGGTAGTTCAGGTGCACTTTCTTGTAAGCATATGGAGGCCTATCCAGGTCTAGCTCAAAACCGTCATCCCAGGATTTGTAATGCACTCTGGCTAGATCTTTGCTCATAAGAATATGGCCATCACCATGTTCCCCAATGTAAAACCGTGGTGCTGGGCGAAGATCAGACAGTGAGCGCGGGCGATGGGATCTGTTCATGAATTCTCTACCAAGTTCCTCTTCATCCTCCTCATCTTCACTGGGATGAGGGGAATACACCTGGTGTGGTGTTCGAACCACATATCTCCTGATGTTTCGTGGATACAACTCAATAATACCTTCTGGTTCCCCCTTCCTGAAGTGCCTTTGGAGTCGGGAGGTAGAACGCGGCGCTTTTTTGCGGGTCTCATTTTCATTAACAAGAAAATACCTGGTAGCATATGGTCTACATCCCACAAAAACAGGAGCTCCTGCCCCAAGGGCATCCGGATTTACCTGTCGGATCCCTTTTCTGAAGAGGGGCTCAGAATGAACATCTTCAGTGTGCCTTTTGAAATTCACCGGTGTGTAGGGCTTTGTTTTAGAGAGATCACTTGCACTCCTATGCACAACACTTGGGTACCTTTGGGAAGGGATAAAAAAAAAAAGAAGGGAGATACTGAGATACACACTTATGATGCTAATCATCATTAACAAATAAATAATGTATAAAAAGTTCATTGCTCTGGAAGTCAAGCTCTAGATTTAAGGGTGGAGATTCAGCTAGACCTGCACAGGCATTCTGTGCCAAGTTCCTTCACTTTTGCTGTGTTTGTCTTGTTCATGGAAAGAGGATCCTGCACAAACTATTTCAGTTATGTGTCTGAGGGGAAGCCTGATATTTATCTTTGCTTGAGGTTTCAGAAGTTTTATAATCCCATCTCAATTAAGGGAGAGTTAAAGAGGTGATGTAACCAGCAATCTGACTAGTACCCATGAATGAATCGCCTCTTAAAAAATTCTTCAGCCATTTTACTATTCCAGACAGTTGGAATACACAGCTATTTTGTAAATAAACACAGGTATGTCATGGAGCTGCTGAAATAAAAGCCATTTCAAAACCAAAGCAGACTTGCCTGTTTGTGGTAAGAGCGTTTCTTGGCTTCTGTATACTTGATGCTGAGCAAGCTGGCGTTAAAGAGGTTGAAGTTGTGGGATTTGCGTTGTTGGGTCTTGCAACATCAGCTGAGGGCACAGTTTGGGGCACAGACTGGGAAATGGTTTGTATTCTGGTGCCTTTGGTCACGGGAGATTCAAAGTTCAGGACGCTGCCATTCTTTCGGGGAGTTGAGGACCAAGCAGAAGACTCCTGGCTAATATCTGTTTCTTTCTCTGGTCTTTTGTCATTCCCATCCAGATTTTGGATTCTGGCTAGAAAACAGAAATTATTACAGGAACCATTGAGGTTTCTAAATTTAGAAGCTGCAGTGGCTTAAATTCATCCTGCAGTCATGGTATCCAGTGCTGACAAAACCCACTGTGTTCAGAAAAGAGAAAGTGGTGCCACACTGGGAGACATGGTGATAAAGGGGTGCATTGGCATGTTACGGTACCTGGCAGGTGTAGCACTGGGGAACACAGAAAAGACACTGGGTATTGCACTGCAGGATTTTGAAATGGGCAACAAGACAGTGTCTCTTTTCCAGAGCCCCATTCTAGTACCCAATGCACACCACTTCCAATATGAAGGTGGCCATATTCAGCAAGCTGGCTCCACTGTCTGTGGTGGCTGCAGCCAGAAGCTGAATTTGGCTTCTGTTACAAAGGTAATCTAACTAGGACACGTACGGTTTTGCCCTTGATAGTCACTCCTGGTCACTATATTACTATACGTTGGGTATTTCACCATCTATGTGTTTGCTGGAGAGCTGTAAGGGTGTTATGGTAGCATTAAAATACAGCCATAAGGCTACTGAATCATGTCTTTGGCTTGGCAAATTTTTACATGGTTCCTTTCACTGGGGGTTACTAGAGGGATGGCATCCTTTGTGTGGTTTCTCATTGCTGAAATTGGAGAAGTGGAAGGTACAGGTTCAGATTCCCTCAGACACAATAGAAAATGAAGTCTGAAATCTTTTCATAGCTGATGAAATATTTCACCATCACAGGTGAAAGAATAGGGGCCATTCCCCATCTCCTCTTCTGTCTACTAGACTCTGAATTTTACGCAAGGTCTGATGTGATTTGAATCACCAGAGATGCCTCCCAGGTTCTGCCCTGTTGGTGGTAAAAGCAGGAAAATATACAGTCCAAAGATCCCAGCAGAATTTAGGTGTAAACTACACACCTTGCTTCAGTGCTTCCAAGATTACGTCAAGCTGAGCTCAGAAATCATCTGAAAGGAGGACTACAGGAAACAGTTTTTAAAATGTAGTTGAACTTCCCTGTGTATGAGAAGTCAAAATGTTTTCTAAATACAAGTGTCATTTCTAAAGCTCATTGACTTACCTACTGCCATCTGAACCACCTTTTTCTTATCTTCAGTTCTTTCCTAAAATATATTCAGAAGAAGAAGCAGCACTAAATTATTATGGATTAGAGAGTAAATTCACTGCTGTGTAAGGACAAAAAAACGTAGGAATGGTTTACATTGTGAAACACTGAAAATTAAGAGATTTAATCAGGCTAGTTCCTTAACTGAGGACCCACCAAACTGCATGTAGAAATACTTTTCCCTGTACTTACTGTTTGGATCTTCATTCTCAGTTGATTGTTGGTGTATTTTAATGACCTTGCAATGCTTTGTAAGTAGTAGATCAGCATGCTAGAAGTGAAAGAGGTGATTATGAGCCACTTCAAACATTCCTGACAGTTTTCTCTTTGAGGGTTTGTAGACCAGCAAAACGATACACAGCTTTATAGTTGCTACTTTGTAGTATTTTTTTTGTAATGTGATAATGAATATAGCCTTCTTTCAAGCAAACACATGAAAAAGAAATGATATTGAAAAAAGGATTTAATAGCAGCTCTAATTATGCCTATGTTTTTTGCTGGTGTTTTGCAGGTATTTTCATTGTGTATATAACCCTGGGTGCATTTCTAGCTCTTTTTTTTGTTTCAATTTTGGACATGCTCAAAATGAAAATTTTTATAAGTACTTTCTTGTCTTTTTTTTCCCAGTCCAAGGTTATGGAACAGAGACAGTAGAATTACAGCTGAGTTTGCACACTCATACCAGTCTAATTTTGTTGACCAAATGAAATAGCACCTTGTTTACACTGGCACAGCCAAGATCAATGCTGGCCTGGCATAATGGATTACACTGGCTTTCAGATGAGGTAAAGTCTCACAGCTAGACTTCATACCACAAACACTTACATGTGTGCTTACCCATCAGTTTGAAGCAGTCAATAGATCTACTTAAATTTGTATATATGTTCATATTTACATGGCTGGGACAAATTACAAGTAGGAAGTAATGCTTCAGTCTTTTGGATTTATCTGAAAAGTTCAGTGGTGGGACAAACCCTGCATTCATCTGTAGTTTACAGGCAAAAAATGATACAAAGGAACATGCAAGACAAATGATACTTTGCAGAAGCAAAGTGATTTTCAAACAGCTCAAAATAAATATGAATTCCCAGCTGTGAGCAATTATTTAGGAACTAGAGTAAGAAAGAACTACCTCTGGAAAGTCTGCAGCAGGTTTATTACATTAACACTTAAGAGCAGACCTTCATAATTGATTTATCTTGTCAGAAATCAGGGTGACTGAGTAGCCTCTTTAAATTATAGATTGAGCCCTGTTCACAGTCATAAACTGAACATGAGAAAATGGAAAATTAATTTCTGAGGAGCATTTGAGGGGGAAGAAGGATCTTAAGACTTCCTGGAACCAGCAGCACTGCAAGCCTTGACACAGTGTAGGGAACTTGTTCTAACACAGTATGCCAGAACAAGGAATTCCTCTTCAAAATGTCTGATCCATATGCCATATAGTCAATAAGGTGGTGTGGGGTTTTTTTGTTTGGTTTTTTTTTTCTTTTCTTTTTTCCAGACATGCTTAATAAAATGACAATAATGGAGTGTTTGCTCCTTAGTATCAATGTTTGACTCTCCAGAGATAAGGCCAGTATTAATACAACCAATTTAACCTGCCTGTGAAAACCGAAGTACTTACAATAACAGTAATAGTGCAGGGAGAACAACCACAGGACTGCTGATGTAAGTAATCACCATGTTAAACCATGTGGGAAAATCACTTTTAATTGTTTCAGAAACAATATCATATATTTTTTCTTGTCCACTGCAAGACAGAAAGAAATAAATGTAAAATTAAGTTGTAAGAAAGCCCTAAGGGGGGGGGTGGGGTGGTAAGGCAATTTAATAATTATTTGCTTTTTAACAATTTTTCCAAAGCACAAAGGCATTGGCAAGGCTTGGACGGTGCTTGAATTGAGACACAAGACAGTGATATGTTCCAAATTGCTCAATAGCACATTACACTGTGTAAACATAAAGTAACTGAACCATGATATAAAGCAAATCATCCAGCTTCACTTAGAACATTGACTTATTCACCCAATTAAATCTAAAACTGGCAAAACATCATCATCAGCAGAACACTGTCCTATCAACATCTTTTAATTGGTAATTTGGGTATTGAACCCAATGAATTCATTGTGAGAGGACTCTTCATTTATCCATTATAACTTACCTAAAGGGACCACAGCTTAAAGATGGCTTATATCGGGCAATAGCAAAAATTGTTGGTAACATGCATAAGAACAACATGAACAGCAACATGGCCAAGTAGAAATTATTTGATCTGTAAGAAAATGTAACGTTTCAGATTATACTAATCAGAGAGAAAAACAGAGCAAACAGGAAAGGTGCAAGTCTCTATCTTCCTAATGAGTTCAAGATCTACATTTCTGAAAGATCAAAATCATTCTGGCATGATTAGAAAGTCTGAACAGAGCCAGTTTAAGCAGGCTCTTAATGATCAAAATCCTATTTGCACTGTTTTCCAGATACCAGTGCTGCAGACAGAGAATGCACTCTTCAATAAAACCTGACCTTAGTGCCCAGTTGTGTTGGGGAAGAAAAGAACAGTAGCAGAAGTTGATTAATCTTCAAAACATGTTAGAAACAAGTGATTCTTAAGAATTAAAGATGCACTGTTATCTCAATTTTGAGTAAATAATTAAGATGTTCACCATGATAGAAAAAAATGGAGAAGCATATTGTGCAGCTTTACAAACCCTGCAGTTTCTCACTGTTTTTTTCCACACACCTTTACTATCAGTATTGCCAAATTTGATTGCTAACTTTCTGAGCTAAAACCTTGTCATTTTGCTCCTATGCAAGGAAGACATTTCTGTTGCCCTCACTTGATTTATTCTTTATCTTTTGTTCTCATTTTCACTAACCGAGATGCTCTGAAAACCTGCTGATGTGGTACATTACACGTTAACACAGCCCAGCTCCTCAGGTACATGAGTCCAATCAACTTCAGAACATTGAATGCTGGTAAGCAAGGTGAAAAGAAAGCTCCCATCCTGGAAAAATAATGTATCAGTGCTCAGTGTTGCCAGAAGCAATTTTAATAGTGAAAGAACATAGAAAAAAAACCCCAAACCAACAGCTCACCATCAACAGATGATCTCTTATTATAATAAGGTATAAATGATGGCATTACCAATATCCTACTGCAATAGGTTTCATTGGAAATCATCAGATTAATTTGGTAATCAGCCAGCACAGAAAAATCTCTTCTAGATTACATACCAGATCATTCCTTGGTTGTAGACTAAATGCAGTACATTCTCTGCAATTTTGAATTCTCCATATTCTGGCTGCAAGAAGCACAGTGTAGGATGAATACCTTGTCTTAATCTTTGGTTTTGATCATTTATTACAAGCATTTGACTGAATCAGTTTGCAGACAGCTCATAGACTGAGATGTCCTACTCAAATACCAACTTTTGGCAGGCAGTGGGAGCACAGGAAAAGCTAGTAAGTGCCTATAGCTTCTTGCTAAGCAGATATTACTAGCTGTAGTTTTCTTAAAGGGCTATATGCTTTTGGCTGTGGTCCCTTGGACCACTGTCTGCATTATGGATAGATGTTACAGATACAGAAAAGATGATGTAAGGGGCAACTCTGTGCTGTCTCGTCTTTGACTCTGGAACAGCTCTGTTATCTTGCTTTGAGAAAGACAAAGATTTTAGCACCACAGCCATGCTTGAGAAAAACATCCAATTTCTGCATTTACCCTGTGCCATGTACCCACTACTTCCCAGTTACAGGGAAGGAGCCTACTCATCTTCAGTATCTTAGTTTGATAAAATAAAGACTGTACTTACAAACTTGCTTTCTAGATCCCAGCACCAGCAATCACTTAAATATCGGACACACAGTCCACGGAAAAAATCAATTAGCAGGATGCTTGCAACTGTGAAAATCATGTCGATAATTGAAAGCTTTAGCATCTCCTGAAATACATTATCCACAGGTCATGCTGGAAGCAAATGCATGTGGCTCTTGTTGCATTTGTACTTGTATTTTGGCTCAAGCTTAATATCCTGATAAAATATGATTTAAATATAAGTAATTCTTTTTAATTTTTTCCAGTTTGACATTTCTCTTATTTGTCTTTGATCTAGCAAGGAGAACAAATATAATGAAACTTCCAGTGTTCCTTCTGTTGCTTACAGCAATAAAACTCTGGTGATGATGGCTTCAGGCTTTCTTTTCAATGACTGCTCTGAAAATTTATCTCCATAAACTGAAATGGGCTGTTTTTTCTACTGTACCCAGTCCTTTTTATTACACTCACTATTGTGATATGTACTTGCTAAGTGCTTCACAATGACAAATGCTTATTTTTCATAGAAAACCAAACCCCAGTGGCAGTAGGATCATCAAACCTGTTTACTGCTTATAAATGAATGGGGTTTTCCTATATTTAATGGAATTTTAAAAACGTACAATTAAATAAAAAAGTTCATTTCCAAACATTTCTAGCCAATTCTGGTGGGGAAAAAAAACCAACCCCAAACAAACAAACAAACAAACAACAACAACAAAAGAAACCCCAAACAAAAAATCAACCAACCAAAAAAAACCCCAAACCAAACCCAAAAAACCACCAACCAAAAAAACCCCTCAAACGCCATGCACACTAATTCTAAAAATTTCCTGATGATTTGCAACAGTGAAAGTGGCATATGGGAATAGAAATCAGGCTAATAAACCTAGGGGGGGGTCTGCTGCTCCAGTCAAACAGGATCTTTAGTATTGCGCACTGTGGAACAAAGAGCTCAGCAAGTCAGAAGCACACCGTCATCTGTCTGTCTAACAGCTTAAGCAGACATGAGACATTGACAATGACCAAAGCACACTGGGATCAAAGGACACGTTTTGAATTATGTGTGGTTAAAATGTGTTGGTTCCACTGCTAGTCACTCCAAGTAAAGGCGTTGTACGTTTCACACAGAGAGAAGCAAAACTGTCTTATCAAGTCTGCACATTTTCTGCAGTCTAAATGTGGAACATGTATACATGGCTCTGCATGGATCTCTAGAGATCTGCCTCTACAGAGCTGACGACATAGACCAAAGACTGCCAAAAGAACATCTGTTCAGCACTAAACACATTGTAGATAATGAACAAAAACCAAATCTTCAATCTACAGCCATGTAACTTCACAATGGCTTTACTCTTTCTACACAATCCTTAGCTAAAATCTGGAATTTATATAAAGAAAAGCTCTAAAATTGAACACAGCATGAAGTGATTTTAATATTTTTGTCAAATGCGGGTTAGGAATATGTTGATGACATAATAAAACAATTACTTACTTGGCCAACATATGTCTCCCAGCACTGATCCTGCGGATTCTGGGTGTTAGAGTTTAAGGAAACTGTTCTGTTAACCAGTGAGTCAGAGACTGTTATGGCTTGAGTGCGACTCTCTTCCAGAGTGAGAATGCCATTTCTCTTAAAATGTACATTGGGAATAGTTGTAGATAAATTGTCTTCTTTAGAAGGAGTTTTAGTTGTTGAGAAGGTGGTAAAATTGCCTGCATTGTGGTTGACATCAAAGTCCTGAAATAATACATGTCCCAAAAGCTACTTTTTCAACTGTACGTACATGTAGATGCTTGCACCTTCTACAGTGTACACAGAGGCATCTCCTTGTGTATTTTCAAGCAGCAGTTAAGTGACTGGCTTTTTTTTTTTTTTTATTAATTATTAATAGTTAAGCAATGCACAGGAACCTATTTATCATGTTATATCAGCAATCAAATGATTGTTACCAAAAAAACCTGAAAGTAGTTGTAAATGAACATTGCAAACTGACCTTAACAACCCCAAATTGTAATATTTTAATCAATTTCAAAGAAATTTTATCAGAATTGATTATATCACTACCTACATTATGAAGCCTATTTATCTATAAAGTCTACTAGCTTTACACATCAGAAAATACCAAGTTAAACTTACAGTGATACTCATACTGTTCACTTTATCCAGGAGAGCAATGATTAAACTATAAAGGTTTCCCAGGTATAGAACAAGAACCCTGAAAACAAGAATAAGTTATCAACATTGTTATACCATTGAATTCTCATACATTGTCTGGTTTGATTGGACTAAAATGTTCTACCAGAACGCATCTCTTCCTTCTTTTCTCCTCATATCATTTCTACACTGCTTGATGCCCCTACCTGGCAAGCTGGAAGCGAAGAGTGGTCCTTGGGTGGTACATCTCCAGAGCTGCCACAAGCTCAAAAGCAGAGGGTGCAATCATTGTAATCAGTGACACAACTACGCTTACCTACAGAACAGAAAGATACAGCATTTTTTTAGCTTTTCATGTGGATCATCTGTGGTGTCATGAGTGAAATAATACTGATGCACATGCTTTGGTGACTGCTTTTCTTGGAAGAGATGCTTTAAAAAGTTATTATTAACATTTGTAATAACAGTACTTATGATCCAAAATTATCAATCTGGAATATCACTCAGGAATCTTTATTCCAGACATCTCAGCTTTAAAATTACTAGTCCTGATTCTAGCACAGAAGTGGCATAAAGACACTGTGTACCTCATTTTTTTCCCAAAGTGTCAATTCCTTTTTGGTGCGCTCTAACTTCTGGGATCGATCCACAACAAAGTATATAATGTAAATACTTCCAGCAAGTGAGAGAAGCACAAGGATGTTTGCAATAATTCTTAAGCTTATAGTCACTGCCCTGGAAAAATAAAGAAAAGACACAGCCAATACAGTAGGTCTCATGACACCATGGGTCTTTTCTAATATGGTTTTAGGAGTATGAGACAAGCAGATTAGCACTGCTATCTACATTAAAACAGTGGTTTGAAAAGTATCTCTGGTCTTATATACATACAAGTTTTTGCTTTTCTTCTTTTCCTGCTCTTCCAATATAGCTTCCTTGAAAGAAAAACAGCATTATCATTTGAATAGAGTTCAGCAAAAATAATGCACATATATTTCACAGAAGATATCAAATATATTAATAAAAAACTTGACATCCTGGACGTGCAAGTAGATAAATACCTCTCTGCCCTGCACACCTTTTTAGGAATGATAAGTGAGTTCAAACAGTGAAGGAGATTTCTGAGAGGCTAATACACACTAATCAAATAACTTGTGCACTTTTCAGTCACACATGGTCAACGCGGCACAACAAGAGACTGAGACTGCCACATCTTTTTGCAGTGTGTCAGCAATGTAATACAGAACTGTCAAAAGTTATCCTCAGTCATAGAAATAGCTAAATATCCTAGCTTCTTAATTTACCCTTGACACAATTTGAAGTAACTTTGTTCAATGACTTAATAAGAATACACCAAATTTGGGAAATAAATTAATCCTGATGATAACCCCAGCTATTCTTAAATTCTGAATGGAAAACATCTGTGTTTAAAGCAATTTTCTAATGTTGAGAGAGCTGCTACATGTCCCTAGATCGTTTGTTACAGAGAGATGAAATAAATCACAGAATTCCAACTCCAGTTGCAAGGGACTTACAAGGAAAATCTAGTCCAATTCCTTGCTCCTTGCAGGACTAACTAAAACTTAACCATATGACTAAGAGCATTGTCCATATGCTCCTTGAACTCTGAACATGCTTGGTGCTGTGACCACTTCCATGAGGAATCTGAATAATGGTAAAATAATGAAGAAATAACAAGAAATTATGCACGGGAAATTATAAACAAGCTTTGATCTTGGACAGTCTGGAGAAGGTCTTTTTACAAAGACATGTAGTGACAGGACAAGGGGGTAATGGCTTCAAACTAAAGGTAGATTTAGATTAGATATTAGGAAATAGTTCCTCATTATGAGGGTGGTGAGGCCATGGTACAGGTTGCTCAGAGAAACTGTGGCTGCCCCATCCCTTGCAGTGTTCAAGGCCAGGCTGGATGGGGCTTGGAGCAACCTGATCTGATGGGTGTCCCTGCCTGTGATAGGGGGTTAGAACCAGATGATATGTAAGGTCCCTTCCAAACCAAACTATTCTATGAGTGTGTGATTCTCAGTAAAAGAGAGATAAAGCTTACTGCTATTTTAAAAAGCATCTTGTAAAATGTGAGGTGGGGTTCTCCTGCTCTGCCTGTTATGAACGAATCTCTAAGGCATAAAATGCTTTGCATAAAAAAATAGGAATTTTATAAAGTTGTATATTTTCCCGACAAATCCTTTGTTAACATGAATTTAATTCTATTACTCAATTAAATTGCATCCAACTTCTGTCTATCTAACTTCTTGTCTCACATACAGCTGCAGTAAATAAAGCTCTTCCAAAGAGGAACATAGTGGCCTTGCTGGGACAGAACGACAGTGTCAGCAAGTTTGATGTGACTGCAATACTACAAGAAATATGATACCCACACTCCCATAGACAGATTTGTAAATGAATAGGAAATGCAAGGGAACAAGAGGAAAGGCTCATATATCTTACTGATTAACAAACAAAACAACGGTAAATAATTTGAGGGTCAGTTGCTCACCCTAATGCTATTAACTATGGCGGCAGCTTTGCTCTCTGCAGCCTCGGGGTTTCCTATTAAATAGTCCCAAGCACAGAACAGTCTCCAACAAAATGTGTAATTTTCATCAGAGGCACTTGCTAAACTCATTCTTGAGTTTTTTGCCATTCTGTAAAAAAAAAAAAAAAAAAAAAAAAGGAGAAAGAATATGAGTATGAAGGAAATCACTGGTTTGCCTCAGTGTTTAAGATGTCAACGCCTTTAGAACTATCAGAAGTTCGCTGCAACTCGTGTCATTGTTGGCAGTGTTCTGAAGAGAATAAAACAGGGTGGGGTTGAGCATGACTTTCTATTCTGTTTTAATGCAGAGGTGACTCACTGTGGAAGGGCACTTTGATATTTGCATTCCTTATAGCTGACAAATAAAGCAAATAAATCTCACCAGAGCATGGACTTAAACATATTTCAATTTTATGATCTCCAGTAGGATCCGGCTGGAAGATACCACCACTAAGATCACTGTTACTGTGATTACAAGGTAGTCTGACAAAACCAGTGATCATGCACAAGATCTGTTTGTTTCCTGTATTGTTTTCACCCTCAAAATATGTGTTATTGTCAAAGAGAAACCCAGTGCCCTTTTACAGACCTTGGGAAAAAGAAAGAAAACCCCATATACTCATCTCAGATAGGCAAGATAGCAGAATATTGCAAAGCATGAAAAAGGAAATTAAAATTAATAGCTTATGAAAGGGCATCCAAAAGGACAGCATCAAAAAGGGAACTGTAAGCAGCTAAGCGAAGAGTCAGTGAGCTAAGGTAGAAGGGGAAGAGCTAATCATATCCAGAAACTGCAAGTGTGTAGATCATTGCCAAATATACCGGTGATCCTTGGCACAAACCAGCAGGTAGAATAAAAATTAATGAAAAGGGAAAGTTTGGCATCAAAACTGAGAGTTGTTACAGGCAGCGCTCAAAATGTCCCTGGACTTCATTGTGACAGGTACTATGTATCCAGTAGGGAAATGAAAACAAATCAGGAGAGGATACAGTGACCTTGCTCCTCTCCAAGCAATGCACATTCCTGGATTTATAGTCAGCACTAGCAGCCTTGATTTCTTTGCTAACTCCTACTCCTGGCCCTTCAATAACAAAGAAATGAAGCTTACATTTGAAGGGGTGCCACATACCAGCTGAAATAATGCAAATTATATTACAACTAGCATGGGGGGTTTGTATTTGTATTTCAACAGATAGGAATAATAATGCTGAAAGCATTATAGTTAAAATGTAATTTTTTGTCATAACAATATTTGTACCAGAAAAGAGGAAAATAGAAAGGACCTCAAAGAGTGTCAGACTTTATACGAACACAAAGCACACAGATCGTTTCCTTTGTGACCTTCCTGTTATAGACTAGGATACTGAAGAGAAATGATAGCAAGATGAAGAGCTAACTAGAATTAAACACAGCCTGCCTCCCTGATATTAGCAGACATGAGCAGATTAATAGAAATATGCAGAATAAATACAGAGGAAGCAGGATAAGTACGCCATTATGATTGCCTGAACACACAAGCTTATTAACAGCACTAAATGGGAAGTCTTACTTTTTTAAGAGAATGATGAAGCTGTAAGCAAACACTGCCATTCCAACAAGGAAGTAGGCAAGAGGCAGCCGATACCCAGCTTTCCCAATCTTCCTGTTATGACCGTAGTAGCCATAAAACAAAACAGAGTACTGGAGGTAGCCCTGCAAAGACCAAAGCTTGTGAATAAGAGCAGTAACTAGTGATAACAACAGAATAGTGATAGTGAAACAATGAAGAGTGGTTTTAGTCTTGCCCCTAGTGACCAGATGGTGTCCAGGTCTTGAGCAGAGTTCACATGCTCCTCAGGAATGGTCTTTCTGTCTGTGGTGCCAAACGCTGCCCCGGCCAGTAGCTGGGAAAGAGAGGGGAGGTCTCAGGCACTGTGTGAGCCCATCTGACCCACTGGTGCCCAGCAGAACCCACCAAGAGCCGCCCGCACAGATGATACTGCCAGGAGACCGAGTATTAGGACTCTCCTTGTTCTAAACTAGAAACTCCATGAGAAATCCTGCATTCATCTCCCACTAAACCAGGTGGGTTGTTTCTTTTTTTGCTATCTGTGTTTTACCAATGAGGAAATTTAGTGCTCTATAGACATCTTCAAAATGGCTGAGAAATGGAAAGAGACAACTAAAGCCATTAACAAAATAGCCTTAGAACCTATGTTAATTTTAAGCATTTTAAAATTAAACATGGCAGCGTTTGATCTCAGAATGGTATTTCAAAATTAAATCTACTTCAAAAAAAATTGAAAAAAATTAAAAAAATTAAGTAAATACCATTTTTATTTCAGTTTACTTTTTGTTTTTCCTGAGGGTACTATTTTACCTTAGCTAAAATGTTGTCTGACAACATTATTAAAGCACAGATTAGGTGAAGCAAAATTATGTTTATTAATAATTAATCCAAGTTAACAACTAGCCTTACTTGCATGCAAAAGCAAACAAAATTGTGGCTGTTCAGAACTTCTAGAAAATAAGTTCTGATGGATAGTAACCCAGAGTCTGGAGAGGGATGTTATATTTTCTGCCTGTAAATGACACTGACAGGACTTGAGTATGCTCAATAGCACCTACAGCTTTTAGGATTCGGTTCTCCATTTTAGTAATCAGATAAAAATATATTCTGTAAAAGCATTAGCACCATGTTGACAAAATATCATCTCTTAACACTGATAGCAAAAATCTCTTCTCCTTTGGCAGATAAAAACCCTCTTAGCAGGTGAATTAATTTTTAAATAATTCATTTTATATTGTACATTGCAAACTGATGTGTGCATGTAAGTGTGGCATTTGCTTAATTTGGAAAGTAAAGTGCAACAGTAGGCATTTTTATGTAAATATTAACAGCCTGTTCTTACCTCTGGTAAAACTACAAATGCTCCTGTCATTATAGTAAGTACAATATTGATTCCAAACAGCCATCTCAGGAAGATGAAGTAAGAGGCTACTCCAGACCCAAAATGACCTTAAACCACAGAAAAAAGTTATCTGAGCTACACAGTAAAAGCTCTTATCATTTATTCATTATTTGAATACTAAAACAATGGGAAAACCTTTCATATTCATGCAGGGCATAAAGCAAAGTAGAGAAAATGTTAGTTCGTCATTGAAGAAAATAATTCCAGCACAAACTCTGTTCAGGAAGTCCCACAATTACCAGCAGCATTTAAGCAAGGAGCACAGGGGTGTGACCTAATTGCTATGTAATGTTAAGGCCTGCTTTAATTCAACTGAAAGGCTCAAGAACTGGTGATGCAGGTTACAACCACACTTGACCCTGGGCAGATCTGGGGATGCTGGCCCAAGGATGCTGCCCCAAGGACTCTGATAAGCTATAACCAAATCTCGCTGCATTTTCAGATCCACAATA
The DNA here is from genome assembly GCA_039877255.1 of Loriculus beryllinus. Lineage (NCBI taxonomy): Eukaryota > Metazoa > Chordata > Aves > Psittaciformes > Psittacidae > Loriculus > Loriculus beryllinus. The sequence goes on along the minus strand of JBCJKH010072754.1, from coordinate 22,041 downwards.
AGACAAATGATACTTTTTAAAAGCTAGTCCCCACTGAGACCATAAATGAGAACTGTGCAGTGTCTAAAGCACCAAGAACTAAAAACAGTTTTAAATGAAAACAAAACTGCTGAAAGTGTGCATTTAACTCTCCCAAATATTATTTAATTCATTGTATTAAAAAATAAACTCTAACACTCAGCATTTTAAAAAGTGCTTTGCTGTACAATACCATTAAGTCTTTAATACTTACTTTCTATTTTCTTTATTCTCATTTCCCAAGGAATAAAAATGACCACAAAATTATATGCAAGTCGAATAAACTTTCTCCAAAGCTGAGCAAAAAAGCAGAGAAATGAGAAATATGACAGTTATGCATGTACAAAACCCAGCCAAACAAACAAAAAATTACAAACAAATTCAGAATATTTTGTTCTTATGTCTCATCTTGTATCACAAAAAGTATTACAAACATTAATTACTAAGATCTTGGAGCATGTCTGAGAGCACAGTCAGGAGCCACCAGTCTACATCTTTTACACATAAAGACCGTGAGGAACAAACAGAAGGAAGCCAACAAGTGCCATTCCCTGTCACCCTTGGTTGCTGTGGAGGGAAGAACTGCAGAGAAGGGCCAGGCAGCAGCTCAGGCAGCTGAAGTTATTCATGTTGAGTCCTACCAGGACATGTTGCCTCCCTGTAGTTTATGAAGGAATCCCACTGCAATACCTGTAATAAGTTTGATTTCTAGGACAAACAAATGAAGCATAATGCCTAAGAGGAAATTTTCTAGAAGGACAATTTAGTTTTTATATTCAACAGCAGCAAATTCAACTATTATATTCTCAGCTGTCAACAGTACCTGCAGTTATGTTTTCTAGAGCATTTATTCAAACTCAACTTTTTGCACAGTTTCAGGAAAGCATCTTTCTGCAGACAGTGGGTTGTACATACACATGTGGGAGAAGAAACAAAATCTGCATGTGCAAACTTGAGTGCAGTTTTGGGTATGTTGAATTAGAGCTATAACATTACTATATCAACAAAAATAATATTTATATATTGTGCACTATAAAGTTTTTTTAGTACAGCTAGATACTAAAAAAACCCAACCCTGTATTTTGGGCAGCAGCAGTGTCAACATTGTATGATGTAATCTAATCTCCTAGAATCAAAGAGGAGTAAATAACATGTTAGTTGCTGAATATATTATCAATCTCTTTGGCCCAAATTAATTAATTTTTATGGTGCTGTGGGTATTGCATGAAAGGGAAGTATTTTAATTAGACAAAGAAATTGTAGATGTTGTGAGTTGCATGGAAATTGCTGGGATGGTTACTTTAGTTTGAAAAAAGTGAGCACCAGGCTGAGAAAGGAATCAAGCAGATTGTACCAGTTGTACTGTAGGTTTATAAAGTATATGAAAGTGTCCATGTGGGAGTAGTATTTGTTAAAATTATAATTAGATAGCTGTCACCTCTTTTGTTACCCACTGCATACCTGAACAGGTAATTTTTGCTCTTAGAATCCACAGTATGAGCATCTGGCACTAATGGAAAATGTAAAATTAATTGTAAAAGTAAAAAAATACAAAGCAAATATAAAATAATTAAACTGAGAATGAAAAAAAAAAAACCCAACAAAACCCTTCCATGTCAATTTTCATAAGTAATAGCATGAATGGATTGTCCAATTATCAACAGCATGTATATTGCAAAGTTTGAAAAGTAATTTAAAAATGTATACATTTACAGTTCCATTCTGTTCTTAGTACATGTTCAACCATTGCATTCTTAATTCTGATAATATAGCGCTTGTTCTGCTGTGCCACAATTCTTGTCTCCTTGGTCACCACGCTATTTTCTAAGAAAACACATGAAAATAAAGCCCTTCCAATTAAAAACCAAAACACAACTTGTTCTGTTGCATCTGTCAAATTTAGCCCTGATGTACTGATGCAAAGGTTATATTCCCTAATTTGTTCTAGGAAAAAAGAAAGAATAGAGTTCTCCTACATATAATGAGCAGTGCTGAATTATATCCCTCTGCTGAGTATCTTCAAATACACACACCAGGGGTAATTAGCTCAGGTACAAACTTTAATTCACCGTGAACTTAGATGAAAACCTCTGTGTTTTATAGGAAGGGGAATATGATCAAGTAATGAGCCCAATCTCTGATTTACTGACATATGTTGCAGATCCTTAGCACTTCTCTTTCTAGGTAACACCCTAATCCTACTCAAGTCAAAGGCAAAACCCCGTATTTGTTTTGACAGCATTTGTTACTTCCACTGCATTTGCCACACACACAAAGGCAGAACAAGGATAAATGATTCTTTTCTAGCTTGGAAACTGGTACTGTAAACCTTTGCTGCAGACCAACATAACAGAATAGCAAATACATATGCAGCCTTTCACATCTTCACATGAATAAACCACATGATGTTCTATTTTACTGTTAACAACCGTGCCTTTTTGAATGATGATAAGTCATTAAAGTCTGCTCATTTTTACGACAAAAATATTCCTGACTATTTGCATGGCTAAAGATCTTTCCTCTGCTGGTCGTATATTAGGGACAATTTCCTGGATGTTGTTAATTTCCAGAAATTAGGTCTAGGGTCTATTTTCAGTGGTGTAAATAGATTTGCTAAAATTAGATTCAAGTTCTTTGAGTATTATGCAAGCAAAAATCTTCTTTAACAATGTATTTACCATAAGCTATTGTCTTCCAAACTAAAAGCTAGACACATTTTTCATACTAAACTATTGATCTGTGGCCCCAGAGTCTGGTGAAATAGCTCTTCAGAGAATACTGGCATTGTGGTATTGGTATCCCATCCCCATTGTTCCCTCAAGCAGGCATCAGTATTTGTAAATTATTTCAGAGGGAAGCGTATACTGCGTTCATAGAAGGACTATCTCTCAACACATCAAATGAATCTGCAAGAATGTAATTAATAAATTCACAATATGGAAAAAAAGAAAAAAAAAGCAGCAGCTTTAAACTGTTTTTCCCTCCCTTGACACAGTTCCCGAGTTGGACATCAGGACTGCAGAGCAAACATGTGCTTCTAAGAATGAAATCTGCAGGTGACTGTTGGTATAGAAAAGAGCTGTAATTTAGGAAAAAGCAGACATACCTCTGCCCCAGCAGCTTGGTAACCTCTTGTTCTAGTGAGCCTCCCTTCATACTTCAGCACAATCTCCTTTGCCTGTCTGCACAAAAAGGTGGAATTCATTCAATATTGATCCCATTACATGGAGCCCCGTATTCCGTGTAAGTGGCAACTAGTAAAGTTGTCAAATGTTCCAAAATACAATCGTGGATTTTGTCACCATAAAACCCTTATCCAAACAAATCTTTCTTCTTTTCCTGTTGAGGATTTACTGACACTGTATAACCACTGAGAATTTTTAATGAGAAAAATCAGCATTCAAAAATTTGACTGCAGGGAGAGTTTTCTGTTCCTCTATTTTTTAATCTGTCCTTTTGATTCAAACTCTGGTGCAACCCAAATGAGTAAAATTAAAAGATCCCCATTATGGTCTGGTGAATCTCATGTGGACACTAACACCTCTTCTGCAAACATGGCGTAGCACTCTTGTAAGAAGCAAAGAGGTGCAGTATTCATCTGGTCATATGCCATCTTTGACCTCAGCAGAAGGTGGATGGTGAACACCAAAATCTCATCAACAAGAGCAAAAAGGCAGCAAGTCACAGACTCTGCTTGAAAAAAGTCTCTCTTTGCTTTGAAGATTGCACAGGGGCTTTACTGATGTTAGGGATTCCTTATGACTAAAATGGCATCCTAGAATCATACAGAGGCTTATGAGAAAGATGTCAGATGATAAAGAAAAATAAAGCAGGCCCCAAATACATCTTGCTTTGAAAGACCTGACACAATTCAGACAGGTGGCCCATAGAGTTTGATACCCACTCTTTCATTGTACATTTGGGATTATTAATATAATTACTGCCGTTTACCATGAATTAACTGGAGATTTTGATTAGCTTCTGCTTTAATACCATGCAATTACCTTTAAAACACAGACTGCTTTTCCTTTTTGGGACAGAGTGAAACGGTTTAGCTTAAAAAAGTATTACTGAGCATTACCAAACAGCCTTTCTTTAGATCACTGAATAGCTGACACACTGTTTTAATAGCTAAAAGCCAAAGCGTGGTTTCAGTTTCTCTTTTCTGCACAGTCACGGTCTAAGGGGAGCCACAGGCATGCAAAGGAGACAACTTCACCTGCAGACTTTCCAACACGAGGCTGCTGCCTTCGGCCAGCTCTTGGATCTTCTCAGAGCTCCCTCAGAGCATGCTTTCCTAGCAGCTCTTAATCATTTATGTGCATAATCCCTTCCAGGTTACACTGAAATAGAATCTCCTAAGGCTGGAAGCACTGTCATAATCAGGGAGATTGAAAGCTTTAGTGCAAACACCTTTACCTGAGTGCTCTCAGCTTCTGCCTCATTGGCCATGGCCGGCAGCGGATATTGGATATAATCTCCTTCTGGTACTGGATATTCTGGAAGACCTGCTCTGGATCATGGCTCTCAGCCTTTTCTTCACTGATATCTTCATCTGAGTTGCTGGCAGCCCAACACACACCCCATGAGAGGAAAAACAAGACAAATTATTCCCATTCCGATCTCCAGCAAACTGCGGATTTGCACAGGATCCAACCTATTAGAGCAATATAACAGCAGCGAGTTTGGGAACTTGCACAGCTTTACTGTTTTAAGGTTGATGAATAATTTGGATGATTTCCGCATCTCCAGGATGTGCCTCTTTCCCTCCTCACCACTTGCTGCTCAGTCATAAATTATCTCTGCTCCCCAGCACAAATCCCAGTCTTTCTCTCCAAGCTTTTCCAGCCATAGAGCTTGTTCACCATGCTTGCAAGACATTCTGTATATTTTTCTAGAACAAAGTGTTGTCTAAACATTTCAAGCAAAATCGTTGACAATCATTTATTGACTACGTGGTGGTGGGCTTTTTTTGTTTATTGTAATAATGATAAAATATTTTCCTGTTAAAACGGGGACAAATGCTTAGGTTGTGCTCACCCTTTGTTCCTGCTCCTTGCTAAAAGGGATGGCAGTGTGGGACTCCACACACCACAGATTACCTGTCCCTGTTAAAAAGATTATGTGCTTTGATGCAGATTTCTGTGGATGATTATTAAATCATCTTTTCTGATGCTGTCACCACCTTTGGTAAGCTACAGCTTTTGCAATTCTGTATCTGAAACAGGGTGTTGTATATGAAACAGCAGCAGTATTCATTCTTGCACAGGCTTAGGTCTATAAATCTGTGGTGACTGTTTGCCCCTGAGTGAAATGAAGGGATCTGAACTACTGCAACATCCACCAGCTGTGAAATTTTCTAACTGTGTTGCTATATATTTATTGGGAAAGTTCTCTGCAATTTTGCTGAAGAAGCAACACCTTTTAATCACTTAAAAATAAATCATAAACTAAAGCATGCATCATAAGAGCATTCGAAGGACATACTTCCTCAGACCACTGACCACCAGTCCACAGTCTTGTCCCCTCAGTCACAGGGGATATTTGAGAGAAATATACAATTACATTGGAAAAGTATTGAGAGATTTCTTACCCTGCTATACCCTGAACTCATTGGAGTCACACTGTTTTGTGTACAATGTTTATGTTGCAGTATAGAACGTGACTCTTGTGAAAATAAAAGAGGTTTGAAGTACATCTAAAGACAGAGAAAAGAATGAATTTTCTCATGCTCCTTTCCATGTTAAAACAAGAATCATACTGTCTAAATCAAAGTAAAAAGACAAGATCCCATTTCTGTGCTAGATAAGGCAGATTTGCTCTTCATAAGAGGAGAGTCTCTTACCTGTGGGGGGGCTCCTGGTAGGTGTAGATGCTGGCATGCCGCTTCACCGTGCGATACTTCTTGCAGGACTTGGCAGTTTTCACTGCAGCAGAGCCAGTCGCTGCTGCCATGGGGGCAGGTGAAACTCTGCTGCACGAGAAGGAAGCCTTCAGTTCACCGTCAGACGTCTCATATGCAGCCAAATGTTATTAAGTAAAGAGCAGTGAGCGACTGCGAGCCCTGCCGAGCAGAGGATTGCTGCCTGCGCCTGGTGCTCCAGCCGTGGAGAAGACCTTAAAGAGGCAGTGCACAGCAGTCCTGGCCAGGTTGCTTCTAAGTGGGATGCCCAGAAGTAACTTAGTGAGCAGAGTCCAAGAGTGAGCCAGCTGCAGGGCTTAATTCAATGAGGTATTCCCTCAAAATACCATCCCACCACACTGGTCTGATCTGAGTGATGTTTCCAACATCAAAGTGCTGTTGACATCTGTGCTTCATGTGCTTGAGACAATGTTCTTGGGTAAAGTAAGATAGTTTGCATTTTGGCCTTTACTAACAGAGAAAAATACAATGCCATTCTTCCACAGGACTTTCAGATCCTCTCCTAGAGGACAGCCCTGACAGAACATCATGATGCTTCTTTCCTGGGCCCTGTACCAAACCCCTCAGTATTAGCTATATCTAAATTTATGGCTTTTCTCTTGGGGGTGTCAAAACACCTGCTACTCAGGCAAGATCAGATTACCAAACAATCCTCTGTTTCTTAGCAGTTGTAATATCTCAATTATGTTCAACTGCATTAATTAACTGTATCAGTCATTGCTGCATCATCTTTAAGTACTGACTAGATTAGTGATAACAATAATGGCTATTCCTAGAGATAAAACACTGCAAAAAATTACCATCTGATGCTCGTTTCCTATTTCTTCAGGTCTACTGAAGAGATTTGTTACAAAAATAATTTAATAGATATGAAAATGGTCTTTAACACAGAATCTCTTTAAAGATAATTTATGGACTGGTGCTGTGAGCTTGAGGAATAAGGATGGCATTCCTGCATTTCACAAGAATGATGCACTCAGCGCCTATCATATAATGCTTACATATTATCACATCATTAACTAGCATCATATGGGCATGAACTTCCCAATTCAGTCAAAGTATTCATGTCCATGATAAAACTGATAACAAAACACCAGTTTTCAGTTTTGACTGTCTTAACCAAAATACAGTAGCAATAGCTTTTGCTCAGTTATGTCAACTCAAGAGGTAACCCATCCATTTAACCCAGGATTAACCACTGGGCAGCTGACATGCTGCACTTGCCAGCAGTTATATATTCATGGGGTAGAGTCCCCTGACACCATTCCTGTAGTCAGCATCACCACCACCCTCTCCCATCAGCACGTGTGTGATACTGGTGTTGCGTTATCAGGAGAGAAGAGACTGCTCCAAGCTTTGCTGATACCAGGGCAGCTGAAAAGCTTGACATATCATCAAGTGAATTTGCAATGCCCTTCTCCATCATAGGAGTTGTGCGTATTTTGGGTTACATTATAAAAAAAGAGCAAACCTGACAAAGAAAAATTGACATGAATGGTTTCTATGGCCATAATATGATGCTTAGAACATTGGAGAAAAAGGAAGTGTTTACAGAGAGTCTTCCCTTGTTCCTAACTTGGTATTTTCTCTCCTTAACAGCTCTATGCACAATGCAGCAAAGGTTTCAGTTACATAAATCAATGGTCTGTTGTAGTTAACTATTATTTGCAGCCTCTGACAAGAAAGAACATCAAGTTCTCTGCTAATATTCCTGTGGAGAATAGCACAGGCTGTTTTTCCCTTCTGCCCTGAGTTAATCTAAAATATTGCCACTTGCTGAGAAATGTTACTTTTCCATTAACATGGTTCTTTCCATTGTACTGTATTTATTTAAAGAACTAAAAGGGCTAACTAGTCACAAGCCTGATTATTCATACTCTGGAGTTACTTGCATGGTTTTACAATTTTGAAAGAGTCCATTGGGTGTAACTCACTCCACACTTTTCAGATTATAAGGAAGGACCACATAAAGACGACTGCATTTCCAAAACGTAGCCAACAGTAAAGCCCAGAGCACATATGGTATATCTTATGTGAAGCTCCCCCAGAAATCTGGGAGAGATTAAGACTTATTATCACGGGTAGTTTCCAGGGATTACTAACTTTCACAGATAAAGCAGTATTGTTTAATATGATGGTAGTATAGCAATACCAAACCCATTGAAATACTAACATTAATGATTTACATAGATTTAATTTGCTAGTACACCTTAACATGTCAACAGGGAAGGTATTTTTTTTTGTTTCCCTTTGTTAGAAGAACGCCTAAAGTCTGAAAAACAAAGGGACAATGCAAGCCTAGCATTTATACAGCTCTAATCTTGTCAGCGCTGGAGTTGCACATATAATATGAAGTTACTACCAAATGCTAAAAGGACAATGAGCAGCAAGAGACTTGTGAATTCAGAGTCCATCTGACAGAAGGATGCAGAGTGCTTTATAAGAGAAAATAGAAAGCAGGCTTCAAGAGCTTATCCCTGAAGTTGGTGGCATCCTCTGTCACCCATGATCCCTGCAATGGCCCCTTTAAAGAACTCAAGTATTAACTCAGACCACAAAGAGGTTTTTTTTTTTGCTTTTCAACTCAGCAAGCAGTTTAGCAACCAGAACACCCAGCTGCCCATTTCAATATGCTCTACTGAATCCAGAAACCCACTGGGGTTTGTTTTACTCTGAATGAATACTACAGAGGTTATAGATTTGATTTCAATTACCATTAACTGGATGTAAAACAGGACATTAGCCTTTTACTGCAGAATTTATAGTGGCAGCTCTCTGTGCGTAATAGGAAGCCTCAAATTTGATCCATAGGATCATTTTGCATTTTCAAATACTTATGCAGGAAAAAGCTGGGTTGGTGTACTCTGCTTGCTGAAAATTCAGGCAAACAGTAAGCTGTATTTTCCATGCGTGTCCATCACCATGGAGTTTCAGTTTAAATTTTACCCATTAAATTTTCCAGCACCGAGGTTAAATTCTAGGACCTTTTCAAAATCTCCCTGCTTGGGAGATTCACACCACTGCTGATCCCAATTCCAAGGTAAAAAAATCCTGGGAGGACTGAGTTTTTCAATCATCTCTGCATAAAAAATTATACTGTATCTCCCGATCCTTAGATACAGATGGTGAAAGAAGTATTTGGAGGCATTCAAAAAGTTGACCTGTACATCTTTAAAGTGAACTAATTATTAGTAGTGCTAAAAACATTCAATCCCATAGAAAACAATACTAGGTAATGATGCTGTACAGCATCCAAATTTGTGTGAAAACTTGAAACACCTCTTAGCTTGAGGACCTTTACTTCTAGAGCTGAAAGAACCAAGATCAAGAGATAACCCAGTTGGACTTCAGAGAAAGATGTTTCATTCTCAAATTACAAATTCAGTTCACCTGTGTAGTCCCCAGAGATATTATAGATGTGCAGCTGGACATAAGAGCAGTTATGGGATTTCCAGGGTAACAATGCCAAAGCCATTGTCTTCACTTACTGAGAGTAAAATTGATCTACTGAACTCCTCTTAAGTTATTTCCTCCTCAAAAGATTGTTTGGACAGTTTAATTTCATACAGTAGGTTTTGCTTTTCAGTTTTAACATGTTCATAACACTTGCTGACATTTATCAGGCTTGGATCAAGGGAAATATTCCCATCATAGTTCGGTCTTCTTTGTGGATTCACATCCCACATAAAAAAATATTCCATTTAAAAAGCTCCTCCTGTGCAGTTAAGTGATCTTACATCATCATAACATGACTATTTTTATTCTTGGATGAGTATCATGGCTATTAAAATATATATTTCTGTGACAGTACAATCCACAACAGAATATATCGAATTCAGAAAATGATCAAGATTATTTTAAAGCCTAATACCAAGAGAGTGACTAAGGACAAATAGAAGGGGAGTAGAAGGGGCTAAAGACAAAACAGAAGCAGTGACATGACAAGCCAAGCACCAATGGTGGGGCAGAGCAGGCCCCAACAGGTTTTACAACCAGTTCAGCTGATGCACATGGCTTGCAGCACTGCCCTGCTTTGCATGACACACTACCCCTGTGACTTGCAGCTCTCTGCTTTCAGATATTAAGAAAGTAATTAGACACCATAAGAAAACTTATTTTTTAAGTGTTGTAGGCTGTAGTGTCTCCTACTACAAGGGAATCTGTATCTTGTGCAGCTTTGTCTATCCAGCAGTATCATGTGGATCCTACAGACATATGCATTTCACCAGAGACCTTTCTGAAAGCACTGTAACCAAATTATTTTCCAGGCTTACATGAATTGTTACAAGCCAGATGCAGGAGTCCGTGAAAATGAGGAACATTTTTAAAAAATAAATAAAATTAATTTCACATTTTCAAAGAAAAGAGGAAGAGTTAAAGGAACTGACAGTGGCAGAAAGTAACTGGATAGTCAGGGCTCAGGTTGGTTTTGCATTTCTGACTAAGATGAAATCCTTGAATTTGCACAATGGCTTTTAAGTCTTTGGGGAACACATGATTTCATTATATTGTCTTATTTTTGCCCCAGGATGAGAAAGTAAAGAACTGTCAACATTTGAAGTACAGAAAGTTCGGGCCTGGTTCAATTCAAGTTGGTTTTCATTGTCCTCCAAACCTTAGAATTCTGTTTTGCACCATTTCTAATATTCATGAAAAGCGTACCTTCAGTCAGAATTTAGGGTCATGTTGAAATGCATCTGATGAAGTGCTTCAGCTAAGAAGAACTTAAAGGGGTCAGCATTTTTATTCAGCCAAGGCAGGGACATGTGGGCACCAAGATGTCAAGCCTCTAAACTTCCTTCTTATCTCAGAAAGCTTGATTTTGCATTGGTCAAGTCCTTCAGGCTGCACTTGTTCTTCATCAGATCTTATACCATCAATGACAATTGAGGTGCTACACATTTATGTCATGCCCGAATCCCCAGAGTTTTATTCCATATGCCTAGCATAGAACAACATGACTGAACTTCACACACAAAGTAACTACCCATGGCAGCTGGAGCTAGATGATCTTTAAGGTCCCTTCTATCCATAACCATTCTATGATATAAAGAAATATGAAAATGATTATGCTAATATTGTCCAGTATCTTAATGCTGAGAAAGCATGCACTGAAGAATTACAAAACCTGAGTTCTATTTCTCACATTAAAGAGTTTCGGAATATTGTCCATTTCCCATTCTAGAAGAATGCTTAGGCTGCATTCCAATTTTAGAGGACCTTTACCATTGAAACAGTAATATTAGTTCACCTGCATTTATTCTCTAACTTCTCCATAAACCATAAGTTCACAAAAAATGGGAGAAGAAATCCAGATCAGCTTAATTCTTAATAATTCTATTACAGCATCACCTAGAAGGTTGTTTAGATGCACAACAGTTAACCCATTAGCAAACAGCGGTCATCATTTGTCCAAGGAAAACCCCCAAACACAACAATTCAAATTATTGTCTGCAAAGAGATGCTCATTCCCCTTGCACTCCAGGATGTTGCATCAACACAGTGCTTCGAAAAGCGAGGTGTGCCCGGCTATGGTTACATGATCACTCAAATTAAACACCTCTGCATAATACTTTTGACACTCCCCTGCCTCTCTCCACTTTCCAGATTTGTTTTCAGCAGATCAGTTCTTTGATTCAGCTACCATTCGGCAGCATAATTCTTTCTGTGAGCACAGGAGAGGTAGCGGGAACAAACCAGGAGGATGCAGAGACTTGAGTGGGCTCATCCCTTTCAATGGCAGCATAGACTTAGGTCAAAGGTACCATGTAGCAACTGCCTGAGAGCAAAGGATCACAGGGCCCCTGCAGCAGTTCATTCACAGCCTGTACCTTTTACATGAGGTTTCCTTCTAGCTCTGGCTGGACCCTCCTTCATTCCTTGAAAATGTACCTGCTTCCTCTGTTAAACTGGTCTCATTTCCTTATTCAGTCCCCAAACTCCTATAGTCTTCCCAAGCTCAGACTTAGAATCATAAAATCATAGAATCGTTAGGGTTGGAAAGGACCTTAAGATCATCCAGTTCCAACACCCCTGCCATAAGCAGGGACACCCCACACTAAACCATGCCTCCCAAGGCTTCATCCAACCTGGCCTT
>JBCJKH010072738.1:0-14136 GCA_039877255.1 Loriculus beryllinus | reverse complement strand
TCAGAGCAACCTTGATTTCACTCATAGTTCCCAAGTATCATTGACATGGGTGAGATAAACTGTCAACTGAGGATTAACTGATGCCAAATGATCCTACCAATGTACTAACAATCTAACCCAAACTACCTGCAGAGCCATTGGAGGTACCCTACAACGCACTTTTCCATGCACTTCCAAAAATATTCTGTACCTCACCTTACAAAAGAGGAATGTTCCAAAGACAACATATTCTAAACTTTAATTCACATATGCTTCATATTATCTTTCTTGTGTGTTGTGCTTTACCTAAATGGTTTTATATATATTTTCACAGCTGATCATGACTTCAATATAGCATATTCATGTGCCTGACTTCACATGAACACACACAATGCATAGTCTTGATTCCCTTCTTACATCGTTCTTCCTTGTTTCAACGCCTTCCCTTTTTGAGACTTTTTAATTTTCTCCAGAATACCAAATCAGGCTCCCACTCCGATCAGCAGCTTGTTATAGGATGAGTAATAAAAAAGAACAAGTCAGATATCACATCTAGGAAAGCTGAGCCTAATCAGCTGAAGGATTTCTCAGAGTTTCAATGTGCATCCTTTCTGGCTGGTGGTACTACAGTGTGTTGGCATTTGGGTTGTTGCAAGAAATAAAGTCCAAGTACATTTGTTTTGGTTTTACAGGTTTTATTGATAATCCATTATTTAAATTACCATTTCTTTTGACCTAAAATAACAGCTGTAGGGCTCATTTTGTGACATATTCAATAATTTTCTTGGAAAACTATTTTTTTGAAAGGTCTACTTCAGTTATTCAGAAAGTTAACTAAAGGAAGCAATTTGTTCATCTGGTGTGACACAGTTGCATGGATATACAATTGTGTGACAAACCCACTGTGACTTTCTATCTGCTGTAAGCTACCTCGTCTCCCAGTGGCTGGCTCTCTGGGGAGGTAAGTCCTTGACTGGGAGCTTCACTAGGGCTGTTTTCTGCAGATGGTTCTCCATTACTTGCACTTCCTGAAAAGACAGTATAATGAAGATGAAGGTAAATTTCATATCTTTGATACAGCAAGCTAGAAAGAATATACTTTGTCAATGACACTTAAGATCTATAAATGTTCAGGAAGCTGTTGTTCTCAGCTTGCAGTCCATTTGCAGAATGCTTTAGGGTAATGGCATATCATCCAATGGTAATTAAGTATTATGCTTCCAGAATGCTTTAAATAACTGCATTTGGAAGGCACTCCACTTGTGCAAGATTTGTTCTTTCTTTTTTGTATTATCTCCCAATACTCACCTATCAGGCAGGAAGTGTGGGTAACATCATTTTTTTCTCTGTCTGGAATATATAAAGAAGCCACCTCCTGTGATAGATGACTTCTTCATTATTCTTTACCTTTTACGATTTTGGTCTCCAAGCCTATCTCAGTAGTGCAGCTGCTTCAACAACACTGAACTGAGCCAAGAAAGTGTACTGATGGTGCTTATTTAATGTATCCTAGACACAGTGCTCTCAATGCTGGCCCTCATACTAAAGAAATCTGTTTTCTAGTGGAGATTTCCAAAAGGAAGGTGTGAATAGAATGGGTAAAAGATGAATGTTAACCACAACATTCCCGATTTGGTCTTGATTCAAGTCAGAACTATGAACACTGTTACTTTATTTGGGCTCTTATGTGGCTGCTACACAAGGTGTCTCAGATCCAATTGTGAAGGCTTCAGCTTTGCTAGCCATTGAGTTTTCTACAGGTGAGGTCCAGTCTGGCTAACTTGGACACATAAAGTATGAATAAATGTCTAAATTTAGGAACATGAGGTAGGCAGACAAGATTTTGAAGACATTAAAGGTAGCTCCTTCCCAGTTGCAACACTGTCTGCAAAGGCACTTATTTTAGGAAGACTGATTCTGTTTATATACCAGTTAGATGAGCCAGAGATGTAGATTGGATCCAAGTCTACCTGTCTGGGATGCAGTGAGAGGCCCCTTATAAAGGGACTCACTGTTAGTCAGAGCAGTCCACCACACTGTGCAAGGGGAATTTTAGCATTCAGACATACTGTCTGAACATGCATAAATATTGTGGAGCTCCCGTTTGCAAGTGAATTTCAAGTTGTTAACACATTCCCTGGAAAAAGCCATCCACAGCTTTTTTCCACAATGGCCACACTTCTTGTTTCACATTTTGATGTTTCCCATGGAAACCATCATGATTAAGAATATAAAGTATGTCTTTGAAATGTAACTATGGGAACTCCTTTAACTAAACCCAAACCTTTTCAAGCATCATCATGTTCATAATTCCCCATGTGAACTGCCACCTAAACTGCCAACTTTACAGACTGTTTTTCTGTTTGAAAAACTTCAACAGATTTATAGATACCTGCAATAAAACAGATTCAAACTTTCCTCCATAATTTGTGAAGTCAATACCAGTAAAGACCATGAAGAATCATTGCATTTATGCCACAACTTTTGTTAAATTGTCTTAAATTCCAACAACATAGATTTCAATTTTATGTCAGGAAAAAGCAATACATTCTGTCATTAAATAGTGCAGTCTGATCACAAAATGAAACACCTACTCCAAAAAAGTTTTGACTAAATGGAAAGAAAATCATCATAATAGTTAAGCTGGATCTATACACAACAGCTTCTAGATCCAGCACTGAATAACCTAAAAGACATGTAACTTCAGCTGTGTAAGAGATTCTGAATATGAGAGGCTTTATTCCAGAAGCTGAAATTTATGAGTTACCCCTAATTTGACATTTCTAAGTCAAGACATTTCACATAGCAGTAAAAAAAAGATCAAGAAAAAAATTTGAAAAGCCAGTTGCAGTTAAATTTTATGAGCACTGGTTTGTCCTGTTAGTCTCCATTTTACTCAAATACTGTTTTCTTTTTGCTTATAGATCACAGACAATATATGAGGCTGGAGAGATATTGATTTGAAGGAAGAGATAAGAGGAATAAAACCCTAAGATTCATCACAGTTGGTTGAAATTGCATCAAAATAGACCTGCTGTCTCTATAGCTTTGCATTTGGATGTGAAAACAATTGTTTCTTTAGCAATGCCTCTTGCTGACACACTTGTAAACCCATCTTCTTGGCATGAGGCAACCGATTGCAATCCACAACTGAGATGCAGTAGTCAGAATGAACAGTGTATCATACAGTCCAAAAACACTATTATGAAACTATATAATTATTAAAAGGCAGGAAACTGCTCTTTTCTCCACTAACTATGTGTTAGATTGGATCTCACAGTAGCTGACTGACAAATAGTTCCCCCTCAGAATGGAGCTCCAGGTACATCATCCAAAACCCCCAAAACCCCATTTCAGCTCTCTTGACTGAACTCATTCTACAGTCTCACCAGCTCACTCCTGCAGAATGTAACGTCTGAAAGCAATGCAAGTGATGAACTTATACTAATGGACTGACACTGCTTTGGCATGAATTTCTGCACAGTCTCCTCTTAAAAAGAAATTGAGGGTGCTCAGCCATCAGCATCATGCAGACCTTCTAGCTGAACTGATGGAAGTTATAAATCTTTTTTCAGAAGGAGGAGGGCTCAGATTGTTATCAAGAAACTCACAGCACAAGACTCTGTAAGTTACCATCCCATGCTGTGGTCTGAAGCAGAAACAGCTTTCATGTGATGGTTATTTAAATAGAAGCCATATAAGAAGTTTCACTATTACAGGGTCAGATGAAATTAAAGATGACTATCAAAGCAAGGTGACAAGCCAATGGTGCTGTGAGATGGAGTTTAGCCAAAGTCAGCTGTGTAGCTTCATTACCATGGTGCTGAGGCAAAGCAAATACTGGCTTGAAGAGCAGGCAGTATTTGCTTGCAGAATAACATCCTGACATGTACTTTTTAAACCTTCTCCTTGACAATCTATACCCCATAAATCTCATACTGTGTGACTTGTTTTTAAATAAATGAGTCATCTTTGTGAACTCTTTCAGTGTGTTTTTCTCTTCCTTTCTCAATTTTAATGTTTAACATCCAAGTTCTTGGGTTTGGCCAGTGATGGATGCAGGATATTGAGCTGAGCAGACCATTGGACTGAAAAATGCACGAATGTTCTGCTTTTATGCAATTTTGGATGGTTTAAACCTGCTGCATCTCAAAACCAATCTGTTCTGGTACGTATTTTTCTGCCTTTTGTGGGGTGTTTCTGTAAGCACCGGGAATAGCCTCTGTCCGTGGTGCTTGGTCAACAGTTGTTCTGACAGAGGGGTGACTGCAACTCATTGTGACGCTACACAGTCATAATGGTGTAAGAATAATCCCCCAAAGATCTAGAAACTATAACCAGGACTCTCTAAACATCAGAATCAAGCTTTTCAAATTAGGAATATCTTGACCAGCAGAAAGAGAGATCAAAATGGAAATGGACGAAGAGGCCTACAGCAAAAATCTTGAGTCCACTTTTGAAGGAAAATGAGTAATGATTCAGGTTTTCTCTTGACCAAGAGCGTTGATGCTTTGTGTGTGTATCAGAACAATCCACTTAAATGTTCTGAGACACTGTAGTTTTGTGTCACTGAAATGTCAGCCTCAGTCCATTCGAGATGGACTGTCAGGCATAGATAGTCTGAGTAGCTTGGTGTCTTGGAGATTACGTTTTGTTCTCAGAAGTGCAACTGGCCCCCAGAGCAGAAAGGGCCTGGACTGTGTTCTCTAAGATTGGTCCTTAGGACGTAAAAAAACGCTTGCAAGCTTGCAGGCCTCCAACAATAATTCAAAACATCTCTGCCTTCCAAAAATGGATGGTTTTCTCTTCTTTCCCTGAGGCTATCCAAATTTATTTACAAGATATACAGACATGAAGGAGAGTTTATTTACCAGAATAAATTGAGTGCTCTAGACAGAGCAGCAGTCTGAAATCTTAGCAGAGTTGGTTTTATTGTCCTAAGCAATAAGAAAACAATTGGAGGAATCTCACATCTACATTGAAATCCAGGGAGACAAACTGATATATAAGGGGCATAACCAGCACAGCTATAAGAGAAACCAAAGAAGCTGATCCAGTGAGAAGTCAAAGCATGCAGGATCCATAATGAGATGTATCTAAAGCCTCAGTTACAACTTTACAGTTGGTAGACATTATTGTGCTCCTCCTAAGTCATATTAATCTCAATATGCTCATATTAGGCACTTCCAGCAGACAAAAGAGGCCTGTATACCTAGTCTTTCAATAAAGTCAAAGATTATATTATGACTGCAAATAGTATCAGAAGATCATTATTTATATCTTCTGTCATCATGGTAGGAAAATCTCTCTGGCTCTAAATCCAAGACAATGAAACTTACATACTGTCTGCTGTACTACATCCTTTCAGTCTCAGAAGAGTCTTAACTATATACCCTGGACAGTGCAAAATGTTTAATTTATGAAAAGTAATTTTTACACACTGACATAACAGGACTAAAGTCAGAGAAAATCATTAAGCAGAGAATTTAGGTTTTATTGAATGACAGGAAACATTCTGCTCACCTGTGAGTGCTCTCAGTCTTCTGATATAATCAGACCAAAAGGAACAGTCAGCTTTTTTCAATCCTTTAAGAGTTGGCAAGGAAACAGTGAACTCCTTGTAGTTATCGCCATCGTCATTTGGCAGATACATAGGCCAGGAAGGCAGCACCTCTGACATTCTCCTTGAGAAATTATGAGGGTAGTTTGGATTTCTAGGAGAATGGGAGAAATGATTATTAGAAAACAATGAAGTGAACAGTAAAATGCAGAAGAAGATGGCTAGGTCAAGGAAATGCATATCTAGTCCCTCTGACCAGCAGGGCTGGAATTCAGTCCATACTGGTGAATCATTCACAGTGTCTCACCTGCAGTAACTTGTTCATTTCTTAAGGAACAGATACAAGCTTATAAATACACTCAACAGCCCCTGTCCCAAAGCAATCCAAGGTCCTCTAAAAGTCACAGTTCCCACACTAGCTTTCCCAAGATACTTATTCTTGAGCATGTCCACAGGGCCACAGCACAGTAAAGCTGAGGGTTATTCACATAGTTGGTAAAGGGTGCAGTATGTCTCATATGCTTTCCCCTTTCTTCTGGGAATAAGTGAACTCTTAGCCAAGAGACTTCAGAACTGGGGTTCTAGAAATAAGCTCTGGAAACAACACCAAGGCCTTTGTAGCCTCCATGTATTTCAGTAGAATTTGCAGCTGTTGTGGAGATAAAATTTCTATCACTTCTAGCTAAGTGTCATACTACAGGTCTTTGATATCTGCTTGACAACTTGGCCATGACTTCCTATAGAAAAGGTCATGGCCAAGTCATTTTCGTTTCTTGATAGGACAAGAGGAAATGGCCTCAGCTATGTCAGAGGAGGTTCCCTGGAAGTGTTCATGAGTGTAGATGAAGCTCTTAGTGACATGGTTTAGTGGTGAACTTGACAGTGCTTTGGTAATGGTTGGACTTGGTGGATCTTAAGGATCCTTTCCAAACTAGTTGATTCTATGGTCCTGTGACTCTAAAATTGCCCCCTCTGTAGGACTACAAATTGCTAGAGGAAATGGATGCTACCTGAGTGAGGGCAGGATCTGGACTACATTCCCTCTACTTCTCCCTCGTTCTTCAATCACAGCAATTCTTAAATGTCACATACTTACCCAGAGTTTACAAAATTGGAGATATACTGCATAATTTGCAAGGAAAGGCTCTTTTCTTCCAGTGTAAATTGGTCTTTGTACTTTGGGTAGAAAGGCAGTCCAAATGCATACTGAACATCCAACAACAGCTCCTGACCTGAACTGTAAAAATATTTATATAATCAAAAGCATTATCTATTTATTTTGGGGGAGAAAGGGAGCTGATTAAATTCTGAAAATAAAGCAAAGTTTTAAGTCAATGACCATTAATTAGAGTGTGGTTAGCTGTAGCGCTTCTTGAAATCGGAACATGAAAGAAGAGCAAGCAATAGAAGAAGAATTGCCATGAAGTTAATGGAAGACAGGAGTGCACATTTTCTAAGTTAACTGGAAATATAAGAGAAAGTGATAGAGGGAGAAAGCCACTTGGCTATTCCTGAAATGCCTGTTAAATTTTGTACAGATTTTCATTAAATTAAGTTCAGAAAGTGGAAGCAAGTGGTGACATGGAATCTGGCAGCCATGATGGAAGTTTAATTATGGTTCATTTCACAGACTTGGAATAAAAACCTGGTCTTTCTTAACAGCAATTGGATTTTTTTCCATTGTGTTCATTTGGCCCAGGATTCTGCCCCAAATCTTTGGATAAGGAAAGAGGCAATAGGAGATGTTTATGAAGATTTCTCTTAGACATAGTTTTAATCTGATTTCTCTGCTGTCTGGGTGGTTTTGGTGCATACAGTCTGTTCTCCCCAAGTTTTATGTGTCAATCAAGTCAAAACCACTTGAGATAATTACCTAGATCAGATTAAATAAAGAAAAGTTGTTGTGAAGTTCCATATAATAATTAACACATATAATAAGGGATATTTCAACAAGTCAGAGACAAGACTGGCCTGGCAAGACAACACTTGTAGGACCTAGTAGCAAAGATTACACAACTCAACATCTTCAAGTCCTACAGAAAAACAGTGGCCAGCTTCTACTAATAAGGTTGTAATTAACCTATGCTCAACAGCTAGATTTGAACCACAGTGCAGAAGGAGACATTTCTGGTATGGTCCAATTCTGTTTTCTGTATCCCACATCTAGACAAAGGTCTTATTGACTTGGTTAAAGGCAGACAACATCAGGGGTCCTGGGAGAAGGAACAGATGTGAGACAGGAATAAACAAATCCCAGATCCACTCAGCAAGATTCCATCTGCAGTGGCTGCAGAGGCTGTTGTCAAAATGTGGCACAACTGAAACTATTTTATCTTTGGATAAATGAAACGCAGCAGTTTTGATATGACTCTGATACTGCCTCTAATATGGAACAAGGCTTGTAGTTCAAATGTTATGGGCAGGTGGGCTAAAAGCAAGATGACTCCTTTACATTTTATGAGTGGTGACACTAAAGCCTCTGTTTTGAAAAACAAACACACAACCCTCTAAATGAAATACATCTTTGGTTGTATTTTCCTTGGTCTTATCATAATACCTCAGTAATACTTTGCATCTGGAAAGTGAATTATTCACAGATTATTCACCAAAAAAAATGTAGAGCTGAAACAAGATTAAAGCATATTTTTGTTTCCCAAATGTTTATAGAAGGATTAAGCAAGATCATAGTTTAATAATTTTGCTTTAAAAATAATTTGCTTGGCCCAGTGTATTACAGCAATGTTTAGTGTCAGTACTGCAGCAAAGGTTCTATATTCTTAAAGGATCTCTTTCCTTTTCCATTAAGAGTCACTTCTGAATGGAATAGAGGACATTAAATTAGTTGAGATGCAATAAGGGACAAATGTACCCGTTTAGGGAAGGCATCACAGAGATGAATTTGTCTTTAAATCTAAAACAAGTAAGCTGGGACTGAGGGTTTTCCCCCAAATGAGAGTGTGTTCCCATGTTTCTGGAGGTGAAAACTGTCAAGGTCACAGCCCAGAGTAAAATTCATCAAACTCCTAAACACAGAACTTAAATTATCAGATTTGGAATTACCCATAATTAATTATCCAAATAGAAACCTATACAACTGCAATGGGTTTGATACAGAGACATAAGAAGTGGTACAAAACTACAATTTCATCGGCTGCTTTCAGTATTTCTACACTCCGGCAAATATCAATGGCAAGAAGATGAGAAAGAAAACATCAGGTTAAGAGGGCAAAAAGGCATATAAATACATGCACAGATCACTAAAGAAAACTGTAAAACATCTAGATGGCAGCTAGATGGAAAATATCAGGGAACATTTCTGTCTCCTCTAACTCTGATCATCATCCATTACTGCCAAAAGGGAATGCAATATGGTCAGATATACCCAAACAAGGATTCTGGAGTCTTGTAGGAGGTCTGTGTGTACTCATTGGAGCACCAGATAGTTGACACTGTTTTCACTGGAAGAAACGTGGAGTAAGAGAAAGAGAGAACTGACAGATAAGCATGTATAGCTTCGCTGTTGTACACTGCTTGCTCTGCAGGGAGATTTCTGTCTTGAGCTGTTCCAAACTGCACTCCTGACACTCCAGGGTACCATATAGGTGATTTAACAGCATCAGCTCTAAATGGAGAAATGCAGACCCCAGCAACTGGTGGGCTTCATAGGAAAACGTGATAAAAAGGAGGACTCCAGAGACAATGGCAAAAGAGATTTTGAAAGCGTTTTTAAGGAAGATAAACTAATAGCAACTAACTTCCCCTACTTCCCCCTTTTCAATGAACAGATCTGTTATTTTAGTAACACTAGAGTATGTAGCTAAATGTAAGGATGAACTCTTGGCTTTGTGACTTCACAGGACTAGTACTTCATGCAGTTACCACTTCAGATCTTTTCTTTATAAGATGTCAACAAGTTTAAAAGCAGATTCCCAGCTCTTGTTCTGTGACAGTCTGACAGACTGGTAAATTGAGCCATGGGAAAGCTAGGAGCCAGACTGTACCACTTTGTTCCCACTGAAGCGATCTCTCCTTGGAGAATTATTACTTCACTTCAGAAGGAGGTGCTACTAGAGTTCACTTATCCAGCTTATAGAAAAACAGGTGGTAAAATCAGGAGTTCTGTGATATTCATAAACCAACAATTCAACAGCAGACCCTGAAATATCACTTGCTGGGAATTTTCATTATCCAGTGAAAACCCATTTAATTGGGAAGGTATTGGTTCTGAAAAAAGTTTCCTTAAGCCTAAGATGGAGTTTCCATTTAAATGTATCCAAGTAATAAAGAAAGGGATTTCTTAGCCATCAGATACTCCAGTGCACTCTCTATTGAACTGTGGCTACTTTCACATACAAAGAACAACTTCAACAGCGAAGAGTAAAAGATGAGAAGGTCAGAACTTAGAACAAAAAACACCCAGGCTATGGCTGATTTGGTTCAAATTCTTGTTCCAAGTCAAACAGAGCATAGATGTAACCCCAGATTTCCAACTCTTGAAGTTACTTTCTTAACCACAAGCTTTTGGAACAGTGAAAAAATGAAAGCAACACCCCTTAACCCAACCCTCAAAAATTTTGTTTGCAGAATGGAATTGTCATTAATGGTATCCATAATCATGGCAGCCAGAGCAGAAGCACATGATCTGGCAGACCGCCATGCTGTTGTATGTTACATCTGAATGCACAACTTGGAGCTGGGGCTGCAGAGACCTCACACTGTGATCCACTGCAAATGAGGACATAGATCTCATTTCGAACTTTGTCCTTGTTCTTGATCTGGCTAATTATTTCATACTGGAAACTCATTTTGATGATTAATGACTGACTATAACCTAAGACTTTTCTTTTTCCCCCTCTCCCCCTTTTGTTGAGAAATAGTTCTTACTCTCCCAGTGTAACAATTTCAATAAATCTCAGTCTTTTGAGTCACAGCTTCTATTCTTAGTTGGCTTAATGCAGATTCTGATTCTTTTTTAAAACTCCACACACAGATAGAAGCCAATATAAATTAACTCAAAATTCAAATGACATCCTATACAATACCAAAATACCAAATTTCCCACTGTTATCCAATCATTTAAAATTTAAAATAAAAAGATAAACAAAATTCTAGTTAGAGTTCACCCAAAGTTACCAGTAAATTACTCAGGATGAAAAAGAAAGCTGAAGAAGAATCAGTTTGTCATTAGTGAACATAACAATGGTTTATCATTCTTTTTAACTGTGTGAGCCAATAATGGTAGATATTTTATCCCTTGTAAAGCACAGATAACTATTTACAGAATACTTTCCTAATATGCATTTTCTGCAACAAGAAACTAATATTTGGCCATGAGTTTCCTTTTCTTCTTGTGCTTTAAAATGTTTTACTGGTAACTAGGCAAAAGAACCACATAAATGGAAATTTAAACTTGCTGAAGAACTTGATACCACATCTTGAATAGTACATGAGGGGAATTTAATTAGTATTTTCACTTCAAAATCACTCTATCTTCATTGATACAAATAATTTTAGCCAATTCTTTTAACACTCCTTTTTGTATATTTTTTTATATTCAATCTACTGTCCATTTTATGACACAAACGCTCCCTTTTTTACAAGGATACTGTTTTGCCACCCTGTTTTTTCGATTTTTTTTTTTTTTTTAATGAATGAGGAGACTTGGACAAGTATAGTCTAGGACCCATATTTTTCAAGCCCAAGTCTGAGAAACCTTGTGTTGTCTCTGTTCAACCTGTCACTTGGCTTTAGTGAGAACAGCTCATTTATATGCTGATTGGATTCAACAGCACAGGTGAAACCCAGACTCACAGAGTTGATGCTAAATCTCCTGTTGATTTGAGTCAAGATAGGATTTCATAACAACCATGTCCCTGGAGAAGAGAATATGATTTATCTATAAAATGCCACTGCCTGAGTCATCCTTCTGTGTTTATTTTCAATCAATTGATTTGGAATTAATTTTTTGCAAGAAGTATTGCAAATGCCAAATGTGGTGTTTTTACACATCTACATTCTCTTCATATTAATGTACACATCTACATTCCCTTCATATTAATACCAGCAGATCTGCAGACTATCATAAAGAATCCTAAGCTCTTAACAGGCCCCATGTCATCAATGCTGTGGGAGAGGAGCAGTTTCCGAGCACTGAACTTTGCCTGGACTGAAATGTCCATTTCAATTCTAAGGAAAAATGATTATATACATATATATGTATATATAGAACACCACACATCTCATGAAAGGAGATGTGATTTCAGAGAGGAAAAGACTAATCAAAGGACAGATATTTATAGAAATTTAATGAGCCAATGTAAGGCCTGGTGTGACCTCTGCAGTTCTTGGGATGCGTTTGGCTCACTGTGTCTCCTCACATTATGAAGTCCTGCCAAATACATATGAGAAAGCATGTGAAAAACAGATGAACATTTTTCTTTCTTCTTTTCAGGAAAATCAGGACATATGGAAAAAGCTTAACTCCTAAAGGGATTAAACTGCCAAATTTATCCACCTTTGTAGAAAAAAGCCTTATAGATGATACATGTGACTTACAAAAGTATCCTGGAGTTTGCTGTGTCTTTTCCACTTGAATTACTCCCAGTACACACAGTGTTCTACTTTGCATTATAGCTGTGCCAACTGAAGAAAACAAAACTGAAGTAGCAGACAATAAATTCAAGAACTTGAAAGCTCACACTAATTGAAAAAAAAAGAAAGAAAATCATAGATCTTCATACAGGAAGAAAGTATTTTTATAGACTTGTCAGAACTCCTAAATAACACAGATTACAGAATTCTATCAGGGAATTACTATATTAAAACCTTAACAATAGGCACGCTGACACTTGAGAGCATCTTTGGGGACAGAAACTCATTCATTTGTTCAGTATGCCTACTCCCAAGCTGAACGAATGGATGAATTTCCTTTAAGAGATGATGTGTCCATCCAAAGACACCCGAGCACCAAGGAAGGTCTCTTTAGATATATGGACTTTCTGCTTAGCTTCTGGATTTTATGGGAACAGCCATTTACAGTGTAGCACATGTGGCTCTTGAATTTTGGTTCAATTACAGTTGAGGTCTACTTTTTTGCGCTTGGTACTTTGCCTTTGTATATTTATGGCTAATTTCCAAAATGTGAAAAATCTACTAAATGATAACTAAACCATTCCATGGGAAGACAAAACAAATTGTCCAGACCTCAAGCCTTTAGCAACACAGGAACTATCTAAAGACCTAAGAATGGCGTGAGGTTGAATCAATGGGAGAGTTTTTTCATAGCTGCAGCTGCCATAATACAATGGATAAGACCACAGGCTTGACATGCAATTCCAACAAGAAGAACAAAACAACAACTTTTAGGAGATGACTGAGAGTACAGCCTTATAGAGAAAAACTACAAGCTATTGTTGAAACAAGTGCATATCACTACCCAAAGTGATTATGGTGCTCGCCCAGCTGTGGAGGCAAAGTGCATCTTGTCACTGTTGTTGCAACCTCACCTGTGCCCTCTGTGTTTAGATGAGTTTCTTTGAAGCCCAGAGCCATAACTTTCTGCCTACCTCCGCAGCACCTAACTGTCACTGTGCCCCCCCCCCCGACCTGTGAGGTGTTCATACTCATGGACTAACAGCTGCAGTCAGGAGGAGAGCCTCAAGTGGACAACAAGTGGTGAATACATTAAAGGACAAGGATATGACTATTACAAAAGCAAAAGAGTAGAAAATATTAACAACAGCCAGAATTAGCACAGCATATATCATAACTAGAAAATTAAAATACTTCAGATAGTTGAATGGGTTTATACAAAAACCTTCTTTTTTTCTTTTTTTCTTAGTCGCAATTTCTTTCGTTCAGTTACAGGAACCATAGCAAGTGTCGCCGAAATCCAGCCAACTCTGAGCACTGGCACGGAGATGTCTTTTGGCAACTCAGACCAACGTGCACACAAGTGCATAGTCAGAAGCTAAAGACAGACCCAACTAAAATGGCTCAAAACAGACAGCAGCTCATTAATCTCAGATGAATCTGTCCAGTGCACAGCAGTTAAAATCTTTTGCAACAATTATAATGTTAACGACTAGAAGATAGAGCTTCATTAAGTCTCAGTTTAGACTCCTCAGTGACAACCATAATGCTTTGCCATCCTGCTGCAGCTGATGATCTGGCCTCCTCAGTGAGCAGAGAACTGATTTTTACTCATCATCTTTAAGACAGCACATTTGGCACCACAGTGTGACTTGGAAACTATGCTGCTACTTCATATAATATGTCAAAATCACCCAGAAACCTCTCGGAGGGTAAAAGAGGCAAATCATTGCATGGTTAATAATATTATCCTTGTCAAAACATACTTCTGCTATCACATATTTCTTTACTGTAACCAAAGCTATACTCCAGCCCTCCTCACTAATCCTAGGCAATGCTGAGCAGTCACATTCCTCCCGCATTGTTTTGAATAAATGTTTACTCCGAGGCCTAAGTGTTCTCAAGTTGAGAGTGAGAAGATGGCATCTGGGTTATGTGTATGTTTTTATCACAGATCATTAATGCAGGAGCTGGCTACACATCCCACTCCTTATTTAAATGGGAAC
>JBCJKH010072731.1:2497-27173 GCA_039877255.1 Loriculus beryllinus | reverse complement strand
CCTGGATATCAGCCTGGTCCCTGACCAACCCTGCAGTGACAGCAAGGAGGTGGCATGACTGGGTGCTTTGCATGGACATGGAGTAGCCTGGCCATATGCAGGAACTGAGCCAAGTTCCCACAAATCCTGAAGTCAGCCACCAACATAAAACACCCTGAAGTTGCACCTATAGCTTAAATCTAACCTGCCAGGGACACTTGTCAGCTCATGTCCAGACTGTCCTCCCTCCTGTCGATCACAAGACCCCATGAGAGAGTCTCTGGATGTATGACCCCTCATTGTGGCTGAAAACTCAGGGAAAACTGGTCCAGGCCAGCCCCGTGCCAGGGACCATGTCATAATAATGCTGTGGGGAGCCAGACTTGGCTCTCATGGTGAGAGAGTGGCTGCAGCTTCCGTGGGCCACAGAAGTGTGGGTGCTTTTTAAGTCACACTTGGGCGACATCTGACTGCTGTGGGATGGATGGGGCTGGCAAAGCTGCTTGCCCTGGGCTGGAACATGAATGCTGTGGAGGGTGACGGGCTTAATCCTGTCATCCTAAGGGGTTTTCCTCCCTTTGTTGGAGTGATCCCCACATCCTTGCAGCCCCAGTGGCTGTACAAGGCTCAGACCAAGCCTGTCTTGGTGGGAAACCTGCTTGGGGCCTCAGCTGAAGGGTGAGTTTTGCCCAAGTGTTCCAGTCACAGCGACCGGCTGGAGTGAGGAGCCCTGTGCTTTAATCTGGACTCTGCTTGGATCTTGGATGCTGCTCTGAGCCAAACCTCTGATCCTGCTGTGGTTCATTCTCAGGCGCGTGTGCCTCAGAAACTCTTTTTTTTTTAGGTTAATTTTTCATACGGAATTCTTCTGCCTGATGGATGCAGTGAGAAACTCTTTCCCAAACAGGAAAGAGACCTCCCCCCCTCCTTCTCTCTCATGGATGTTTTTAATAACAACATCAATTGTCTGCAAAAGACTTATTCCTTTCTGACCTCAAAACAGCTCCTGGT
The DNA here is from genome assembly GCA_039877255.1 of Loriculus beryllinus. Classification (NCBI taxonomy): domain Eukaryota; kingdom Metazoa; phylum Chordata; class Aves; order Psittaciformes; family Psittacidae; genus Loriculus; species Loriculus beryllinus. The sequence goes on along the minus strand of JBCJKH010072731.1, from coordinate 26,183 downwards.
TAGTGCATTCCAGCATGGCCACAAAATGAGCCTGAAAGACTTCACAGGGCCCAGCAAGAGGCTTTCCATAAGAACACAGTGAAGGGCTTGATCCTGGCAGATGGGAACCACCTTGGTTTTGCTGATGGCTGAGGATGCTGAGCACCTTGGGAACTGGGGCTGTGTTACTTCTGTTCCAGTGTTTCTAACTTCAGCTGCTCTCTTTTCCCCCAGAGTCTCCATCCTTGAGGACATTCCTACTTGTTCTTTGTCCAGAAGCCCCTGTGAGCAGTTTAGACTGAGGAGTGTTTGTGGTGTGGGCTACAGGATCCTCGTGGCCCAAGCCAGCTGTAGGTGGCAGAAGCAGGAGGGGAGAGCTCCTAGATGTCTTCCTGATGAACCATGCAGCTCAAGGACAGTTTATGATGGGGCAATAAGGGAAAGAAGAGCCTGAAGCCTCCCATGCCACCCCGGGGGTGGATGTGTCCTCCACCCGGCAGCAAGCTCTGCCACCTGCAGCCCAAGGCTACACAGTGACAGAGGTTTAATGTACTAGTGCAGACACAGACCAGTGTTTAAACCCAGGTCTGACTTGGGAAGTAGGAATTTTGGGGTCACCTTCCATTTCCATCCCTGAATTCAGCAGAAAGCGTTGTGTAGTGCTGGTGGGGGTGGCTGGGCAGGAGTCAGATGGTGCATCTCACAACCACCTCCTATAGTGACACATCTGGTCCTGCCCTTGCCTAGGTAAAAACTCTTCTTTCCCCTGAAGCAGCCTGACTTGCTGAGCCCCAGCAGCCTCACGAGTACCCCTGGTGAGCAGGCTGCTCAGTGGGCACCACATATTCACAGCTGCTACAGACCAGTGCTCCAATTCACAGTGCTGCCAGGCTGGACCTCAGCGATGGGCACATCATCTGGACCCACATCCTAAGCCAGACCCAGATCCCAACCCAGACCCCAATCGCAACCCAGCCATGGGCATTTCCCAGCCAAACAAATTACCAATTGATTAAAGCTGCTTGGGACCAGCTGGAGCTGCTCATAAAGTCACAGTGATTGAGCTGTAAAGAGACGCTCATTTTCCTGTTAGGTCATTGGAAATACCCATCTCGGCATTTCGGAAATGCAGCATTTTGGTTTTCCACTGTGAATGGACACAGCAAAGCTAACGTCACCTCAAGGCAACCAGAGGAGGGAAATCAAGCCACAGACAATCAAACCAAAGGGAGTTTTGGGGTGGAGGATCAGATGAAACATTCCTATAGCCTGAAACCCTGGAGGGGAGGTGGAAGGGAAGTGCAGGACAGCAGATGCTCTGGCAAGGAAAAGCAAATAAGTTTGAGCTCAAGCCCACCTCTGGACAGGGAAGCTTTTGCAGTTCCCAGCTTGGCCGGAGCCGCAGGCACTCGCCCACTCTCCCCTCCCCAGGGGTGCTGGGCTGCACAGTTATACCTTGGGATGGGGGATCCCTCCAGAGCAGAGGTGAACAGCTAAAACCCAACCTTCCCACCACAGCCAAAGCTGCCTGAAGCAAACCCCTGCCTCTGCCTTTGCTCACCCCAAAGCAAACGTTGGAGTGTCAGGGATACCCAGACACACGTTAGTTCCAGGAGCCTGACTGCTGCAGCAACTGGTGTGCAAAATGCCTCTCATGGAAGTTGTTGGCTACATTTCTGGGCCAGCTATAATGCAAACCACCAGTCATGTCCATGGGAAAGCCCAGCCATGTCCCCGGGGGTGATGGGTGGCACTGTCCCACCTGAACCAGGTACCACCCCACCAGCTACAGACTCGGATCCAAGCAGGATGAACATTCCCTACACACCCCCAACCCTAGAGCAGCCCAGGGCTCTCATGTGCATGTTAAATCTCTTGCCTTCCTTTGGGCAATCCGTTTCCTAAGCCAAACCTCCGAAGTGTCTGCGGTTTGCCCATTTCTGAGCACAAGGCTTTTAAATACTTGTTTGCCAGGGTTTGTATCTCTGGCACAAAGCTTGCTGCAGCCCTGGAAATAACCCTGAGCTGAAGCCTGATCCCCGTGGCAGGAAATACACATAATTTTATAAGCATTACCAGACAGCAGAGCACGGGCAGGAACACGCGGCATTCCCTCGGAACCCAGATGTTTGTAAACCGACGGCTGCACTGCGCTCGTGCTGATGTCAGGGAACGCTCAGGGCCTAAAGGGATGCTCCTACACTAGGAAACAGTGTCTTTGGAAACCACAAAACTGGGAACTCTGGGGTTGAGATGAGGAAAACGAACCTGTGACACCTACTGAACATGAACATCACCTTGCTGTCAGAGGAACAGGCGCAGTCAGGAGCAAATCCAGCTAGCAAGAGTGATACAGCAAGAGAGGCTGAGATGTAAAGGGGACGTGGGTCTCAGCCCTATGTTAGTGGTTGAAGCTCTTTTAAGTTCTTATGGGCTTGAGTTTGGCCATTAGCGTTTCCTGGCTGCCATACGAAGCATTGGACTGAGGTCCTGGCAGCCAGCAGTGCTGACTGCACTTGGAAAGCAGATGTGTTTTCACCTGAAAGACCTGGGAACCTCCAGTCACAAGCAGAGAAACAAACTTATCTTCACCAGGTCAAACACTGATGCTTTTAAAACCAGGCTTGGACAAGCAGCCCAAAGCTCTCTTTAATGTCCCCCCACCCAGGGAGTTCAAGTCTTCTTCACCTATGACCCAGCACGTTCCCCCAGAGGGAGAAAACCCTTCTCCTCTCTTTGAAAGCAGCAAGGCAGATTTGTTCCATCTGCACCATTTTGGGAGTGCAAGTGTGAGAGATTTATTTATTGCTTTTGTTGACAAGCTAAACCAAACTGACACTTGTAATCTGAAATCAGAGTCTCTCCTGCAGCCTGGCACTGAGACGCCTGCGGGTGAGAGCTGAACTGGTGCCATGTGCTGGGCTCTGGGTACGGCTCAGCACACCCAGCCCTTCCCTTCCCAGGGAATGTAGCTCCCTTCTCCTGGTGAGCAGCGCTGGGGCTGGCAGCACGCACGAGGTCCTTTGGGCTGGGTTTGCCAGCAAAGGGGAAGTGTAAATATTGAGGGGTTTTCAAATGACATTTGTAATGCAGCTTCAGAGCAGTCCCCAAGGATGGGGTAGGGAGGTTTCTGCCTGGGGACCAGCAGTGGGTGTGCTGCAGCACAGCTACTCACTGCTGGCTGCTGCTTGGGCAGGCTTCCAAACTGTTGGTCTCCGGGGCATGATTTTCCCTGTATTGAAACTGATGGGAGACAGCAGACCTCTCCAGCCACACAGCTCATCCCAGGAGCTGCTCCTGCAGATGGACCAGTCTGCTGTAAGTGCAGCATGGTGCTGGTACTGTAGGCAGAGGGGCTGAAGTACCTCTAGTGTCTGTTCTGGGGATGAGGCATCCTCATGCTATGATGGAGGCCAGGCGGAAGTCCTACTGATGTCCCTAATGCCTTCCTAGGTGATGGAAATCATTTCTTCAGCAGCAGCATGGACACAGGCAGGTCTGCAGAGCTGCATGGAGAGCATCCCAGCTGGGAAACAAGAATTGGGTCTCTTTTCTCTCTCTCTTTTTTTTTAACTTCTTCTTGGCCATTTATCACTGGTTCCACTTCTGGACCCACTCTTTGTGGCTGTGCCCAGCAGTGTGTGGGCAGGAGAAATTCCAGCAGTGTGAACTGCAGCCTGCACAGCCCTGGCTGAGAAGGGGAGCAGGAGCCTCCCTCCTGCGAGCAGGCTGCCCTGCAGCATCACTCCTCAGCACCAGGCTCAAGCAATAGGATAGCCAAACCAGGACATTTCCTTCGGGAGGCCTTCATTGGATTGAGGACTATGGAACATCAGCCCTGGGGGAGTAGGTTCCTCTGCTTCCTGTCCCATTTGCCCTCTGCACAGAGCTGTAAGGGCGTTGCAAGTATATCTCCTTAAGGACATAGGGTGCATGCTTCTAGCGAAGCTTTATCAGCAACAAGCCCTTGAGAACAGCCTTCATATTCACTGACACTCAGCTCATGCTTTTAATAAACCAGAAAACTTATTCTTTCAGGCAAACCAGCCCCAAATAAACATGATTCGAACTTCAGCTCAGTGACTCCACCTGGATGGACAAAACATCGCTTCCAGGATGGCTGGATGTGAGGAAATTTGCCACGGGTCTGCTGGAATATGAGAGAGGAAGCTTCTAGCTTCCCCCTCTGACAGCCCTTTGGGGTGCTCTCCATTGGTTCCAGAAACACCAGGAATGGAGGAGCACTGCCTGCTCCCTCCACCCCAGTGCAGGAAGTGCAATTCCCTCCTGCCTTCTAGCACTCAGTGATACTGCATCTGGAGACACATCAGCACGGCAAAGAGACATGGTCCATAATACCTGCCCCTACGCCCTGATACTTGTCAGCATTTATCCCTGCAGCCATAATTATACTCACATCAGGGAACAGGGGCACAGAGGGCTTTTTCATAGAATCCCAGACTGGTTAGGTGTTGGAAAGGACCTTAAAGCTCATCCAGTTCCAATCCCCTGCCATGGGCAGGGACACCTTTTGCTAGAGCAGGTTACTCCAAGCCCCTTACCCTGACCATACAGGTCTTTAACTCAGCCCCATCAACCTTCATCTCTACCCCTCAGACAAGCCACTTTGCCTTAAAAAATTCAAGAGAGAGTTCCCTTGAGAGGGATCTGAAGCTCAGTTTCTTGCCCAGATCCCATCCTGGACCCGAGCTGCCACCTCAGTTGTCTCCAAACCCTTCGCTAACAGGCCTGGGTAGCACTGCCTGGCATCCCCTCGCTCCAAACACATCCCTCTGCTCTGGGTGATTGTTCAGCTTAGATCCTGCCCGGATCATTTTTAACCTTGTGCAGCTCCGGCTCTGGCAGAAGGAAGGCTGCGCTGTGGGTAGCCTATTCCAACCAGCGCTCCCTTGTATTTGTCTCTCCAGGTGGTAACAGGCTGAAAAGCGCCTGTAATCCCTCTGAATGAACCGCACAGCACAGGAACAAAGTCGAACTCTATTGTATGATGTTCATCCCCTTTTAACACGGGCTGGTTCAGCCACCCAAGATAAAGCAGGCAAGGATCTCACAGCTCGCTGTGCCAGGACCCCGAAAGAAGAGGTAGGAAAGGTCCAGCAGAGACCCCCACAGCCTTGGGGGCTTTGTTTGCAAAGCTGTCAGTGCTCTTGCCACCCTTTTTCAACTACATCAAGAAAAACGTCTCTTGCCCCATCCCCTCTCACAACTGGAGCCTTTCACCACTCTTTTTGGCAAAGTTCAATCTGGTCTTTTTTTCCATCCTTAGTTACATTCCCCATTTAACTATAAGCGCTTCCATTAGGACAGTAGTGCATCTCCATAGCTATACATGGGAGACATCTTTGTAGGCTTCATCTGAAAGACATTGGCACACGGCTCTGAGCTCGACCGACTTCTTTGCATGTCTCTTTGCAATTTGAAAGTAAATGGCAAGCCTTTTGAAACAGGGAGTGCAATACACTGCCAGTGTCAAGCATTGCACTTAGGCCTCATTTCGTCAGGTTTCCTACCAATATGTTAGCAAGTGAGCTCTCGATAATCCTTCATTGGTTGATCTGGATTGTGGATCTGCTGCTCCACACCCTCCCAAGACCCTGAACATGATTGAAAGCCTCTTGGCAGATGGGATGCTGCCTGAGGCCAATAGGCTTCACTCTCACAGTGCAGGCAGAGGATGCAGAGGCAAAACAGGCAGGCCCAAGCCCCGGCTCCAAGAACTGCCTCACAGAAAGGTGATGCTGACTATGGAGACGGCCACTTACACCACCAAATCCAGCAGCATGCAGCTGCCCTGCTTGCAAAGAAACTCCTCAGTGTGGCAGCCAAAAAGGATCTATAAGCACCCCTCTACTGTGGCTCTCTGTTAGGGGTAATCCCTTCTTGCTGCCCACGTTATGTGCGCAAAAAGACTCATGGTGCTGAGCAGCCAAGCCAGGGATGCTCTGCCACCTCCACATCCAGCTCCTACTCATTTCCAACACCTTCCACTGATGAAAGCCCTGATGTAGTAAAATTGGCTCCAGAGCATCCTTTCTGTGCTGGAGCCTGAATTTGCCTCAATCTCACACCAAGCCAGTGCTGGGAATGCTCCAGATTGGCTTGCCTGCAAGGGATCCTTAGAGCTACCAATCTGGGAGTGACTGGAATCAGGAGGGAGAAGATCAGGGCAGCTGCTGGACTCAGCCCTGCACTAGCCCTGGCAGGACCCTGCCTTGGCAGCTCAGGAGCCTGTTTGTGCCAGGAGAGTTCCCAGCTCCAGCAATGTGGGCTGCTCTGTCCTGCCCTTTGCATCTCTCCCCTTGCCCTGCCCTTCCTATGGATGGGCCACAGCTTTACCTCCCTGACCCAGAGCTGCTTAGGCCAAAATGAACAAGACCTCACTGAAGAAGCAGCCATGAGCAATGTTCTGTGCATAGCTCTGTTTAAGTGAAAACAACTGCCCCGTGCCAGTTTAAATACAACTCCCCTTTTCTTACTTATATAACATGGTAACCTTCTTTCAACAAATTCACCTTGTGCCTGGCCTAAAAAAGCATTACAGAGCCCTTATGTTTCTTGGCCATAATGGCCAAGACCCTCTGAGGAAAAGCAAAGCCATTCGGAGTCAGAGCCGGCTGCACCTCGCTGGTACATGTCAAGGTTTATGTGAAACACTCCTTACACTAAGCACTGGGTGTTTGCTACGGGCAAAGGAAGCTGGCAGGATGCAAGACCTTTCTACTGACAGTTTTCTGCCCTGTGTCACTGTGGAGCTGGGTCCAAAAGGGGAAATGTCAGCTCAGCTCAGGATGCTCAGCACCTCCTGAGTAGGGCCTGCCCTCCATCCAGCACAACTCGAGTAGTACCAGGCATGCCCTTGAGCCAGCGTGGAAGCATCCCTGGTTCTTCCTTTCTTCAGCTGGATAGGGATCTTGATTTCCAACAGGATGGGAGAGTACGATTTCAAGTTTGGGTTCTCACAACACTTACACTAGACCTGCATCTCACAACCTCCAAAAGACAGATTATGCTTGTAGGGAAAGAAGAGGAGAGGGGCTTGGGGTAAAGGTAGGACTCCCCATCGCCAAACCCAGACCAAGATGGAAGAGGGAATGACATGAGATCCAAGGAGATCCGCCTTGCCCCCATTTGCTGGGGATCAATCAGTGCCTACCAAGCCAATGGCCAGCCAGTTCCTTAAGTCAGCTGTTGTTTTGGAAAGGCGTCTTGCTAGCCCGGCGTTTTCCAAGAACATCCGCACTTTGGCAGGGGCCAAGCAGCAGTCTGAGGTTAACAAAACAACCTGGTGTAGACAGGCGCGCCGGGGCCTTGGAGAAGTCCTCAGTCAGCAGCTCAGTACGTGCCGCGGGGATCCGTGACGATGCCAGGGATGTCCATTCCTTGTCTTCCTGAGCCCTTCCGGAGGCCGGGAGCAGCCTATGTCCACAGGAGGACGGTCTGTGAGATGCATCTGGAGAACAAAGTCTTCTTGGCTGGCCAGAGAGACAGCAATTGCCTGGCTCCTGCAGGCATTTCTCCACTACAAATGAATGCTGCAGCCAAGAGCAACCTTTCCAGCGTCCAACACGCTGTCTCCTTCAGCAGTACTAGGCCTGCAATAGCAGCAGTCCTCTCAGGGGACAAGCCCGGCTGGAAATGTCATTAGCATGTGTCACCTCTGCCTGCTTGGAAGGATTAATCAGAGTGAGGAGCTCACATTTTAATGAGTCTTTTCATGGTGCATAACTGGGGGAGAAGAAAAATAACACCCCCCTAAGCGAGGCAGATCTTCCACTAAAGTTTATAGAGCATGAAAAGGGCTCCTGGTGCCAGGGTTCAGAGGTGCCTGGCCCCATGCTTGTGGAGGCACCACCTTCCTCCTCCTCCTCCTTGGAGGAAAACAAAGCAAACAAGCCGAAAAATCCTGGGAGCAGATAAATGAAGTCACATCCTTTGCTGGAATGAGTGAGTTGCCTCTGTTGTCAAGTGACCCTTGGACAGATAAACTGAGCCTGAGACTTCTGTGCTCTGTGGGGTGGCCACAGGGGCTCATCTCCTGCAGGGTCCCCCAGGACATCCCTGTACACAGGGAGCAGGCCCACAGGCTTTCCTTGCATGGAAGCAGCAAGAAGCCTCAGGCCAGGCTGGGCTGCACTGTGCTAAGCACTGTGTGTATGGTTAGATGCTCATCACAGAGAGCTTGCACTAAGTGCACTAAGCAGATAAGCCAGCTGTGGATGTGGTGAAAGCCTTGCAGCCTGTGCTTTGGTACCTGTGTGGGTTACCTCTGAGTGAGGCACACCAAATTCCCCTTCAGAGGCACAGGAGTGAACCAGCCACCTCGGGGTGGCTGCACTGTGCCCTCAGGCAGGTGTCTCGTGGGGTGCAGTGAGCTGCTGTCTGCGGAAGCCATTCTGCACTGCTCTGGGTGAGATGCTGGGACTCAATATCCCCTTTTCAGCCCTGGCTGAGGGCAGGAGTTTTCCCAAGTTATCATTCTCTGGGGCTGGCATTACAAGGGGAAGGGGTTCACCCTGGGTCAGGTGTGGCCAGAAGGGAGCAGAGCTGACTCTGGCCAAACTTGGGGCAGAATTGTGGCATGCAGGACCTTGGGAGCCAACAACCCGTTGTAGGTGAGGGACAGTGGCAGAGGGATGGAGACCGAGGAAGGGGGAGTGGGATTCCGTGCCCAGTCAAGAGAACAAATTATTCTTGCATAGTCCACCCTTCCCTCCAGTAGCGAATAATCCTTGAAACCATGACAGCCACTTCTCTTTGCCCCAGAGAACTGTATAAATCAGAGCAGAACAAAAGTCCTTTGCTGGGAGCTGGGCATGTGCACTGTGTTTCAAAGGGTAGGCACATTTCTCTATAGATCTGCGTTCTCTGGGGACTGCAACTCTGACAGCAGAGAGATTAAGCAAAACAACCCACTCAGCCTGTCCTTCTCCAAGATCTCTCCATGGGTGGAACAAACCCATCACAGTCAAACCACAAGGCAGAGCCATAATTCACACTTGTTACTTTGCTTCTTAGTTGTTTAATGGTCTATTTTTCCTACTTAACGTTTTCAAAGCTTTGAGTAATGATTACATAGAATACAGGCTCCTTTGGCGTTAGGGCTGGAAAACTTAGAAATAATGAGGAAAAGCAATCCAAATGTACCAATTATTGGAGTCCTCGGGGAACCTGCGGAGTTGTAGTGAGCTGTATCCAAACCTTCAGAGGAGCCATTCATACTACATTCCTCTCTGCACTGGTAAACACACACACACGAACCCTCGCCCACACACCCTGAGTGAAAAGCTTTATATCAGCCCAACAATACCAGGCAAACTGCTTAAGTTAAAGCAGCTACAGCTTTTGCTATTAGCACTACCACACGTTGCAGATGTCCTGCAGGACAGTGCTGCTGACGGCGTCCGTCACTCACAGTAGTGAGTGCCAGATAACGGGACACAGCAAGCACTGATTTCCTCTCATGCTCTGACCAAGATGGGTTTTCTTGCAACTTTTCTAAGCAATCAGGGCAGCAAACTTTTCTTTTTCCAGTTATATTTGCAGCAGTGGAGACCTGGGTTTACGCCAGCAGAGCAAGGTACTGAAAATAAGTCATGGGGAGTTCAAGCCCTTCAGCTCCTCAGGGATTTCTTGGGAATGGGCTGTTTTTCTGTGAGCTCCTAATTACACAGCTATCTGCATGGACAAATTCTGGCTTCTGGGTTGTGCCCTGTGCGCCTACTTCAAGGTCTGCGTATTGGTGAGCTGTGGGACCATGATCTCCGTCAGCTGCTGTGTCTCACCACCTGCCCCAGTGCAGTCTGTACCTGTTGCCCCATCCCCAATCTACCCCATATCTCCTACAGAAAACTGTCCTGCAGCGGGGGTCCAGTCCCCACTTCGATGACACTGCTGGAGAGGAGATTAATAACTCCTGGGTGGCATGTCTCTGCAAAGAGGACATGGCAGTGTGGGTGAGGGACCTTCCAAAGGTCCTTTAAGCCACTTTGGAGCCACTCAGCACCTCCATCACCCACCAGACACAGCAGAACCAGGGGTGCTAACTGCTCTGCAGACAGATTCTTTCTCCATCTCAGACAAACATAACTGAAAACCTGGCCTGAAAATGTCTTTGAAGGAAAAGAAAGAATTAAAGAGAAGAATGACCGACAGCCATATGTGAACATCATTATTCATACGAAGAAGTGCCATCCCCAAAATCTGTGCCAGGAAACCTACTGCTGTAAAGTTCTTCTGCATAGCAAATAACAAGAAATTGTGCATCTGCTGTTGTTGTCATAGCATACAACCAGAGCTGGGAAGTTGAGTTACGGCTTTTGCTAACCTACCTGGGTGTCAAACCTTAAAATGATGACACAATGTATATGCTTCAGACAGAAACCACATGGGTGACCCTTTTGTTTGAGACTCGTGGAGGAAGCATTTTCTTTTTTCCAATGAAAATCATCTAAATGCAGTAAAAACATTTTTGAGTTTAGTTCAGGTTGAAATGGTTTCATTTGGGGTTTTGAAAGCCAAGCCAAAAGTTTGGTCTTAAAACAAAAAAGGGAAATATTTCTGTGCTGTTTTGAATAGCCTTCCATCAGATAATCAAAAACTTCATGGAAAGGGAAGAGTTTCCTCCAAACATTCACATCCAATTTGAAACAGTAAATTAAAAGAAGTTGAATGTTTTTAAACAGCTCCCTTATTAGCCGCAATGTAACTTCCTTCCCACCAGCATCGGGACACAACCAGCCCTGCTTTGCCTGCTTCCACTAGTGGGTGGGTTATTTTCTGAGTGCCTGGTTTGAAGCTGAGCTGTCTCCAGCTGGTTTCCAGGAGGGATGATAACCCCCTTTCCCACCCTGCCTGCAGCCCCAGCATCACTGCAGCAGGGGCACCCAAGCTAGTGTTTTCCTGGCAGTGCTTTGCTTTCCTGCTCATGGCTGCATCTGACAATGGCTGCCATAGGCACAGGGTCTGGATCCCCCAAAACTTGGGTGCATACACAAAGAGTAAAAGAGACCCTGTTCCAAAGCGCCTCCAGCTTGCATAATGTGGCTAAATACTGTTTACTCGCTGCGAGCGCTACATGAAAGATGATAAAAGGAGGCTAAATCTCTGCTTTCTCTTTTTTTCCTCTTTTTAATGTCAGAAGGTAAAACTGCTGTGCCCTGGGGGTTGCCTTTATTTTCTCTTTTATGATATTTACTAAAGACTTAAAGATGGGAAGAGGCAGAAGCCTAAGGAGTCTATGGGCTGAGATGAAAAGGTCCCGGATCCCCAGCGGGATAGGAAGGCTTCCAACAGGAGGCACAAGCTGCTTGGCTTTGTTTCTCAATTCTAACATAGTACCATGCACAAAAGGAGGTGAATAATATCGTTCTCCAGGCGGTGAGCCCACGCCTTGCTGCTGCCCATAATAGTAATAATTCCAAACAAAAAAAAGGATGCCAGCAAGAAAAATTATTTGGGATTAAGGGTTCCCGTGTCCCGCCTGCTGGTTTGGGGTATTCTTCTGCTGAATAGACCTTCACCTCCCCAAGACCTTGGGCATCCTAGGGCAGTGTCCATTCCTTTCCGGGCCACCATTGACATGCTATGGGATCAAAATGCCTATGGAAAGATTCCTGGGGAGCTGACCGTGTGAATAAAAGGGCAACCTATCAATGACTCCAAGCCGGCACAAACGCCAGGGTTATGGGGAAGGGGCAGCTCAGGTTTTCCTGGGAGGCAGAGGTTGGAGAAATGGGCAGCACAATGCATGCTAATGCCTGAGCTGACCAGATCAATGCCACCCCAGGAGTTCCATGCAGTCATTACATCCCTGCTTTGCTATTGCTTTCCTCTGCTTAACAGTCCTCTTTGGACTTTGCTCCTGAGGAACAAACGGAGATGGCCGGCCCCTTCCCCAGCCCCAAGGTGCATCAACAATGCTCAATTTTCCCTAATTGCACATTATTTGTGCATTTCCCATTGCACAAATGCAATGAAAGAGTCAAACTAGCCTCAGATGTCAACAAGAGCGTCTGAACTCGCAGTCTCCACAGTCTCAACTTGAGGCCACGATACCTTCTATCATCCACTGTGTCCAAGGGTAAGGAGCTCCATAGGTTGCCCACAGTGCTGGAGGAATTATCTCCTTCTGTTTGATTTGAACCAAGCTTCAGTTATTCCCTCCTGCACAAAGTCCCACATGTTCCCACAGAGCATCATGCTCAGTCAGCATCCACCCATCCCTGTGTCCCACTCCAAGTGGTGATAGAGGATGTGGCTCAAAGGCTTAGGAGAGAGCTCCTTGCTCCCTGCAACCAGACTCTACCTGCTCCATTCCCTGTATGGGTCAGGCTTTGATGAGTGGGTTCTGGGGCTGCAAAGCTCTCCCACCCCACCCAGGTTCAACTCCTGCTGCAGGGGTAGGATAAGCAGCTTATCCCAAGCCACCAAAGGAGCATCAGCACCTGCCTTGGTTGGGCTGGAGAAGCATTGCTGCCCTCCTTGGAATGCCCCAGAGCACATTGGCAGGCTCTGAATGAAGGTCCTTGCTGGCCTCACTGAGCCAGAAGGTCAGTGGTGCTAATAAGGCACCACAGCGGTACGGAGAGTAAAAGATTCAGCTTTTACTGAAGCTGAAGAGAGCTGAGGTCTGGCTAAAGCTTCCTTGGAAAATAAAACCACTCTGTCAAGTCTTTTAGATGGCTTGGAAACCTCTGCGGCCACCTGGGGAGCTGTGTGCTTTGTGTACAGCAGCCCCTGCTCAGACACATCACTCTGTTTGAGCTTGGTTTGGTGAGAGCAGCGCAGGTAACCCAGTGTTGGAATTTCCCCTCAGGGCTCTGCCCTGCTCCTACTGTGATCAATGGGGATGCTTCAATTAACTCCAGAGAAGAGCCTGCCATCAGCACTGTCATCAGCTTTACCCAGCACACAACAAGCCCTTAGAGCCCATAAATAAACAATGGCAGTTTCACATTGTTTTGCATCAAAGCTGGTAGGATTTTTAACTCATTAACAACAGATGCCCTTTATTTGCCTGGCATATTGCATGGGTATCCAGCGCTCAATGGCAAACAACTAAACTCATAGCTCCACAACTCTACATGGTGAGATGCCACTTCTGCATGTGGGAAGCTGTGGGTGACCCAATGAGACCACACAGAAGGTACCCCAGTTTTGACCTTTCAGAGATGAGCCACCATTCACAGGGAAGCTTCAGCCCTGCCAAGGGCACAGGGTTATGGGGCATCTATAGAAACATTAGCTCTGAGGCAGCATCAACATGCAGCTTGGTCCCGGTGGCTCAGGTGCTGGGAACACACAGCCCCAGGCAGCTCTTGGATCCAAGGCTGTCCCAGTGAAGAACTGGTATAGGGAGGAGTTGGGAAAGCCAAGATCCAGGGATAAGCCTCTATCTACAGGACTAGAAATACCTCTACAGGAAGCTGTGGGGTTCACAAGCCCACACCAAGAGACATAGAGCAGTAAAGAGAAGGGCTGAGGAAAGCCCTGTGAGAGGGGCTGTGCTGAGAACAGGAAAGCCACGAAACCAGGGAAGAGAAGAGAGGGAATCTGTGAACAAAGGCTGCTCTGGCCTCTGCCCGGTGTCTTCGGCAAGGAGGAAGCTGACAGACGCACGGACAGACACTGCACTGAGATGCTTTCTGCAGGGCTGGGGTTTGGTTCCTTGGAAGGATGTGGCCAAGGGGTCACCTGTGAAGGCAGGGGTGGAAAATGCCACAGCTATGTCATCCTGGTACAGACTGACATGCAACAATGCCAATGAGATTGCCTCCTCATGCCCTTGCCACCGCTGCTTTCCTCTGACTCCAAATACCCAAGCAAAGGCTGAGGGGGCAAAGACCCCCAAAAGTCACTGGGAGCTGTGAAATGCTGTCGTTAGCTTCCTGACCGCACGTCACTGGGTGAGAGTCCATGCGTCATCTATTGATAATTTAGTGGGTGCTTTCAGCAGTCTGTGGGAACCTCACACATTCTGTGCTTTGTGCAGGTATTCAGCATGCAGAATATTTCCCATTTCAAAGGTATTTGCTCCTTCTGCAGCTGTTTCAGGGTGAATCCTTGAGCCCTGATGCTGTCTCTGATGGTAGCACCAAAATAATGCTCTTCTGGCAGGACCTTCTGAACCAGTTACCAAAATACAGGATCAGAGTGTACCACTGCGCTAACCCTGCTAAGTGTTGGCCTTTCCATCTGCTGAGACCTTATTCACAAGTTCACAGACTGATGTTAAACACCAAAAAGAACTCTAGGACTAAATCAAAAGGCAGAGTTCCCACCACAACCTCTACATCAGCACCACGAGGTCTAATGGAGTCATAGCAAAAATCAGTATCAGTCAAAACACATCACCTGCCTCAGTTTAAAGACTCAGGATGAAGGAGAATCAGCCTTAAAACAAGAGGTACTTTTCTCATATTTACTGGTCACTGCTTCATATGGGAAAGGGCACGATTTTCTTCACTCTTTGAAGAAGTACATCAAAAGGCATTGCCAAAGAAGACAATCTGGGGGCATTACAGTCGCAATACAACATTGCATCATTCATCAATTATGTGTCAAAGCCCAGCTGAAACTAAGCTTTCAGTACCAGGCTGTGATGAAGTGACAATCTCGCCCACATCTATGGAAAGGTCTGTACCACATTTATCTCAGTGAGAACTGGGAGCCTCCGGATATTTTGCTTAATCTTTCATATGAGGTTCTGAATTTACAAGAGATTCAGTCTGGATATCTGGCCAGAAAGGGAAACCCTGGCATCACTTGGGTCCTTATGTTCTGTGGTGTTGTGCCAATCTCTACTGCATCTCTTTGGACTGGTAATTTTATGCCCAACAGGGTGTTGAATTTGGAGCTGTCTAAGAGGTTTCAGTTCTCTGTCTAGTCTTATTCCCTCCTGCAGGGATGAGAATTGCTGTGGATTTTATTTTGTTTTGAAACAAGGGGATTCTTGACTCCTGTTTGCTCCAGCCTCTGCTGCTGTGCTCATGGCTCACAGCACGTGACTTGTGGCACCAAACCCAAGACCTGCTGAGGCCTGGTCGTGCTTCGTCACTGCAGTCCCCAACCTGCCCAAATCCATCCTTGGAAGGAGAGACCCCAATCAGGGAGAGGGGCAGGATGGCCTCTTGCACTGCACTCCCTGTTCCTGCTCTCCTGGTGTTTCTCCTCTAACAGGGAGCCTGCACTTGGGGTTCTGCACTTCATCTTGTTCTTAAAACTGATGCTAGGCAGAATACTTGGCTCAGCTTGAGCATGATCCACAGCTATAAATCTGTGCTGCTGCCCCTACTCACACCCCCCCGGAGTTGCTGTAACTGCCCATTTTGAGTTGAAAAACCAAACATGACATCTCCCAGGTGCAGATGTGTTTTGTCTCCCCTCCCCTCCAAACTTCCTTGGCTTCTCTCTCTTTCCGAAGAGAAAGAGATTTAGCAGGCTCTCCTCCCGGATGGAAACGTTGAGGCAGCGCTGGGCCGGGCCAGAGGGATGCCTCTGGCACCCGGGGGAAATGGATGGATGTGCCATTCCATCCACCCCATCAACCATCCCCACTGAGAAGCGGGGCCGGAGTCCTGCCTTGCCTCAGGAGGACTCCAGCGGAAAGGAGTTTTCCCCATCCCAGCGCAGAGGCGGTGGGGAGGATGGGGAAGGTTTTCTGATGCTCGCTGACTGCAAGAAGAGCTTCATGGAGCAGAGACATGGTTTGTGAGAGGAGAACAGTGCAGAGAAGGTCAGATACTAAACTGAGTTCCGGTGACTCTGCCCTTCCTGCACGCATCCCATACAGCCCCTACTCCAGTTCCTGATGCACTGCCCTACAGGCAGCTGCTTAATGGATGTAACGTGTTGGGGTCCTAGCATAAATACAGTCTAGGGGACCTTACAGCCTCTGATATTTAAGAAGGGGTTGAAAAAAAGAAACATAACTGAGGATCAAGTGTTCGGACTTCAAATGGTCCAAATCACTTTTAAGCCCCTATCCCATGCTAGTTAATTCATATAGAAAACTTTAAATCATGACCCAGGTGTGTGATCCATAGAAGCAAAAGAAGCTGTTAAACTACTATTAATACTAATATACTACTAAAACTAATTATAAAGATGCCATCTTTGGTTCAGAAATACCTCAATCACAGTAAGTACACTAGTCAGCTATTGCCACGTGGTTGCCCCATACTCAAATACCTCAGAGGGACTCTGATACTGCTCAGGTTGGAAACAGGGTCCTTTCTTCTGACCAGTATGGTCAATCTAACAGAGTTAGTCAGGCCAGTTACAGAGCCTGAGGCTGGGTTCATTCCCACTTATTGCCCATTTTAGACACCTAATTGCTCTGTTCTTCATTAGCAGCCATGAGTGAAGAAGAATTTCCAAGAAGGAAATTCAGAGTGCAAGGAGAAATATCTTCCCACTTCCCAACCAACATGTCCAGATGATTCTGCATCAACATCCCATAGGCACAGGTCAAGGATAGCTATAGTCACTGAAGTGTTACCAAAGGCTTACCTGGAGATGGTAAGTCCTGACAGCACATCTCTATGAGGTTTCTAGAAGAGCATAAGCCATGTAACCTGGGGACTGCAGGGATCTGGGTGAAGGCAGCAGTACTAAGCAGCCAAGTCCTTGAGTAATGTCCATCCAATGTACTTTGGCTGGCCACCTTACCCCTAATCAACTAATGGGGACAAGAGTATTCCCAAGGCCTGTTCCCGTGGCAGCGCTGTGTGACTTTTATAGCTTATTGTCTGCTCAAGTGGCAGATTTTCTTCTATCTCAGTACTATGTGGAGGTGGATCTTATTTCTGCAGCTGGTGCTAGAAGACTCCTCTCCAGATTGCACAGTGATAAGAGGTGACTGGGGCTCTTTATGACATTGCTTAACAAGCTGATGACATTTTTACAGATGAAGAAAGTCCCAAGATGATCAGACTTGCTGATTTTCCAGAGCTGCCAGGACCCTTCCCTCACTAACAAACCCCATTCGCTTCTTCTCAGTAGATGAAATCTTTGCAATAGACTTTCTCTTCCTGCCCTCCACCAGAATTGTCCTCTCTATGTGTCCAGCTTGAAGTCAGATGTGGGAAGAGCCTTGCTTTCCTTTTGTTGGGAAACTTTAGCTTCTCTCACATATGATGAGAGGCGTCCAAATTGGAAGTGTCCATGGCCTTGTGGTTTGGATCCTCCCAGGCTGGGATGGGAGAGCAAGTCTGGATGTTGGCTGATGTTTGACTAAAGCCAGGAAAGGATGAGGAATGAGCTGTGCACAAAGGCACTGCAGTGTGTGGCTTCACAAGAGCAAATCCTGCCACCTTAGTGGATAAGATGGCTGTGAAAGAGTGAGTCAAGCGTGCCAGGATATAGGAAGACTTTGTGAGGGGCTTTTCTAAAATCCCACACAAGAGGCTGTTAAGGAAACCTGGTAACCAGAGGATAAGAGGCAAATTCCCATCTTAAAACCAGCCTTGGGTAGCAGAGACAAAGTGTGAACCTTGTGAGAATTGGCACGCAGGGAGGTGAACAGGGCCCAGGGCACAGTCATAATTAAAAATAATAACAGTGAGCACTTTCAAAGCCCTCGGTAAACACGATTAACTAATTAGTCAACTCTTTACTAATTAACCAGTCACAGGACTGGTGTTGCTCAATATGTTTAATGATCCGGACAGCAGTTGAATAGCTGGGGGCAACGTCTGCAGAGGACGCGGTAGCTGCATAGGGGATTAATAGGGAGGCTGAAATGAGCTCAGAGCAGGAGCAGGGTTTGGACAGGAAGGGATGCTCACCCTGGACCCGGATCATGCCAAAGACAGTGAGGTCCTCTTCTCCTCTTCCCCTCTCAGTCTCATCCTCACCTCCTGCCTTCAACTTGGGATAGAGACTCACTACGCACCTCCCACTGTTGCCTGTGGTTGATGTTATAGCTGTTAAGGCACAGCAAAATGCAGGCAGAAATTTTCAGCTATACCTCGAAACCAGCTCAGGCTGAGATCAGGCTGAGCTAAATGCGACTTCCTTGAAGTGCTGTGCACCTCAAGCTTCAATCTAATGATCCCCAGCACAGCGAGGATGAGTCTGCTCTTCTCTTCTATCAAACTCCAATAAGTGGAGGAACACCAGTGCAGGACTGCGGAAGAGAGTAGGACTAGGAGACTTGCTGGTTGCCACTGCTGCCCTCATTGATCAGTCTGTGTCCCTTTCCCCCTGCCTCAGTTTCCCCAGGACAGGCACTGCCACTAAATCACAGCTACAGTTGGAAAGATCCCCACAATTTAAGTGCAGAACACCTCCCTAAAAGACACTTGGGACTGTTTTTAACTCTACTGCTCATGATTGCCCCACACATTTCTCCCTCTGCTTGAGCCTCTGTCTTCTGCCTGCAAGCGCTTCTCCCAGCAGGTTCTCAGGGGTGCTTCTGGACTCTCCAGGCTGTCTCCATGGCTTTTGACAAGTGTCACACCTGAGTGATCTGTATCACAGAGGACTGGGGCAGGACCTGGCAGATCTGCATGATGTGATGGTATTGAGTGCTCTGCTCATGGTGATAAAACATCCCACCTTGCTGGAGTCATCACAAACTGCCTGAAGAAAGCACCTTCTCCATTTTCTCCTAGCTGGTCCCTGGACTTTAAAGATGAAGGCCCATCACTGGGCCAGGGCTCCTGGCTGAGTCACCAGTTTGCATTGTGGTGATGGAAGTTTCAAACTGCAAATGCTTGATTCTGCAGTTACCGAAAGAGAAAGAAAGTAAATCCTCCCATGCAGAACGGGCCAATAGAGAAAAAACTCTGTGGCCTAAATACCCAAACTGCGGAGACACGGAAGCCTGGCAAGGAGGCTCGGGGTCTGGGTGTCTGTGTTGTCACACTTGTAGCCAGGTTACCATGGCTCATCCGCAGTGCATCCGCACTGTGGGGGGCTGCTGCTTGCCTGCATTCAATGGGCTCTGCTCTTCCAGCAATGAGAAGGACAGTTGATTTGCAGGGGAAGGGCAAGTCCTTAGTGGTCCTGTCATGTCATCAGCCAGGGGCTCACAAAGCAGTGTGGGTGCAGCCCTGCACGGGGCTGCCTGCACTGCCCGCAGCTCCTGTCATGGGCCAGGGACCAGCCACTTGTGGACATGGTGCAGGGGCACCCACCTCACCCAGCTCAGCACAGCCCTTGGGTTCCCTGTGTGTCCTACAAAAGGGACCTGAAGCATGGTGATGAGTGATGAGGACACAGAAATGTCAGCATTGCCTTAAATCCATGGGCTCAGTTAGCATCACCCTGTGGGTGTTTGGAGCTTTTCAGTGCCTTGTGCCCTGGCAAAGCGAGCACTGGAACCTTAGTGCCTCCAGAGACATAGGCAAAAAGCCACCAAAGCAGCCAGGAAGCATATGAGGACCCTGGTTTGGGGGGTTTCTTCACAAATGCTTGAGCTGAGACCAAGAGTAGGGTATCCAGTGGGGACGCTCGGGGCACAGATGCTGCTCAGTGTCCGCAGGACACCCCTGCTGTCCATCCCATGGCTGGGGACCATTGCTCAGCTCTCTTTAGGGGTTCCCCATCACCAAGCCCCGCGGGCCTGCAAGTCTGGGGCTGGTGTATTGGAGTTGTGTGCTTCTGCCACGTCTGTCCTCCCTACGTCCAATCCTAATGGGTAATGAGAACTGAAAGAAAAGGTCCATTTCTTTAGAAATCCAGGCCTGACTATGGGAAGGGTCCCTGTATCCATGCGGCTCTCCTGGCCTCCTGTGCCCCTGTTTTGTAATCTCACTCCTGGGCCTGAATTCATTCAGACACTGTGAAGGATTAGCTGACCTTTCATTCAGCATTTGCTAAGCTGGGATGTTAAAGCTTCCCAAAAATTAAACTCTAAGGAGGCTGTCTCCGGGGCTGGGAGCCTGGGGAGATGCTCAGTGCCTGTGGCTGCTTCCCCAGCAGCAAGCCCCAAGGCTTGGGCAGACTGTACTTCCATCCTGCCCGAGAGCACTCAGACCCATGCAAAGCTTTTGCACCCATCAGCACAGTCCTGGTGCGGGGTAAAACCAGCTTTTTTCTCTCTTATGAGATGGTTTGGTCATTTTTCTGTTTGCCCTCTGCGGGTTTCAGCCTCTGCTTTCCCTGCCTTCTGTCTGCTGCCATGAAAGAGGGGAGTAAGGGAAAATGCGAGCCCGTGAGCCTTGGGGATGAGGGGAGGGGGTGAAAGCTGCCTGAGAACAGATGATGCTGTCACAGCGAACAAGTGGCACTAACAGGGACAAGCTGCTCTCAACTTTGCAAGGGAGCATTCACTCTGAAACCTAATGACAACTTCTGGTTTGGGGAGTGTTTTACTCCTTGGGATCTCAGCCTGGGATGGAGCTTATTTTAAGCTCCCAAGCACAGACATGGTGGAGGGACACATAAGATACTTTGCAAAGAGGTGGGAACGTGCACACAATGAGGCGGGACTCCCTTGATGATGTGTATCTGATTCTCAGAACTGCTCTTTGCTGCATATATGGGAGATGCAGAAAAAAATTCCCTCTTTTTCCACACTTTCTTGTTAATTTCCCCTTTCTGCCTGGCATGAAGGAAGGGCACCACGACCAAGGTCTGTTTTGTCTCCCTGCAGCCTGGGATGCAGAGCTGGCCCCAGGCACTGGCAAAAGAAATGAAATTGCTGCTTCTCCCATTTAAGGACCCTTAAAGGCAGCTGGAGCTGTGGGAGAGCTGGTGGCTATGTGGCCTGTGCACCGCTACCCTGCAGAATGCTGGGGGATGACTCTGAAGAGCCTTCCCTCTGCAGAGGAGGGGTTGCAAGGGTGACCTTGCATCCCCCAAACTCCTGGAGCCTGCACCTTCCCTGCCCGGTTCCAGACTCCCCTGTTCCGGGTTATGTCTTTGCATCTGGCAGAGCAAGCTCATCGGTGTGCACAAAGCCCACGTGCAGCCAAGCCTGACCTTCTGCACAAACCCAGGCAGGGAACAAAAATTGCACTGAGGGGGAGCAGGGCTTCATCCAGAGCTCACAGAACCCAGCGGTGACATGAGAAATGATTTCTCCTTCTCCCACTTGCTCTCCCTCCACCTCGCTGGAACTGAAGCCGTTTTCACGCAGAAAGCAGCAAACAAACCCAAATACCACAGCAACAGCGTCTGAGCCAGGCAGAAGCCTGACTCAAGCAAATCCATTGCTGTTCTCCGTTCCCTCTAGTTAAACTCAGCTTTTTTAAAGAAGCTGGTGAGGGGAAGGAAATGACAGGACTTTGTTATCCATTTAAATTGCTTCTTTAAATGGGCAGCCAGCTTCTAGCAGGGCTAATTTTATAGGCACCATAACCCGATGCGAGAAGTTCCTTTTACGACTCTCTACTCCCTCTGTCTCAAGCAGGAGAAGGGCTGCGGCCGAAGCCCCAGGGAGCCTGCACAGCTCTGCCAGTTCTCTGACAGGGAAAAGGCATTGGTAATTCAGATAAATAAAACTGTCTTATGAGATATAAATTAGATTGTTGCTGCGGGGAGAGGAGCTGCTCTGCTCACCCGCGGGGCTGCATCCTTGGACAGCATCTCTCGCAATTACAGGTTTCCCTCGGCAGAGCTGACCTCCCAGCAGCAGCTGGACCCTGCACAAACACTCCATGTTCTTTCTACACCTGAACAGCCAGTGCTTGGTCTGTGATAAATTATAGCTGGTGGCCCCATCTCCTCCAAGGACTTTGGAAGGGAGGTGTCCTGCATCCCCTCACTGAGGGTAACAGGGTCCAGATTGTCACCTTGCAGCAGGCACTAGAGCCTGAGCCTGTCCCTTTTCACGGGTTTGTGCAGCGCAAATTGCACCCTTGGCACTAGATCAGCAATATTAATTGCCCATGAGAGGAAGCATATAATCAGCCTTCAATGCCGTATAATTACACAGAAATTACCAGAAGAAATTAATTCCAAAAGGTGAACATATGGGCTGCAGCGCTGAAGCTGGCTTTTGCCTCTAGTTACTGCCACTCATAACTGAGGGCAGAATCTAGGCCAGAAGTGTGTTTTCTAGTTTGTGATTTATTGCACCAAAATGGAGCTGGTAATGAAAACCGTGCTCCATTTAATCCACAGTCAACTTCCAACAAAAACGCCAGCAGGAACTCTTTCTTCTCCTTCTTGCATTACAGCTGCTCGTCAGCAGAGAATCTATGGGCTTGGTTTTCCTGCCGTGGCTGTGGGGACAGGAACCACCAAGCCACAGGCACCAGGCTCAGGTCACAGGCATCCCACCATGCCCCAGCCAGCCCTGACCCTCCCCTGCCGCTTCCCCATCAACCCACCCTTTTACACCTGCCCTCACCTGAGCAGGGCTGAGCCTGGATTTCACATTAATTCAACCAGAATATGAAAAACCAGGTCTATGACTATGGATTTAGGCACAATGGTCTCCATGGGCTAGCTCTGTTCTGCCAAACCTGCCCCATTTTGCTGCAGCATTGGCCTATTCAACCTAAACCATGTGGATGCTGAGCACGCTCTGTAGCACCCGAAGTCGATGGTGCCATGAGTTAAGAGCTTTGCTCCTTCCTGGCCCAACCTGATGCTTCCCAGTTTTAGAAGCATCAGTATTTCCTGCGTGCCTGAAGCAGCAGAACACCTCCCATCTCCTTGCTGAGTGCAGCAGGTGGAGAAAACTCCGAAGAAACAAAATGGTGGTGATGGGACCCTACAGCCCTTCCAACCCCCCCCTTGCAAACATGGGATAACCTGTGGGAAACCACTGGGAGATGGCCGAGTGCCACGGCTGAGCCCCTTCGCTGCAAACAGGAATTCATTTGCATGCCAAAGTTGTAGTTGGGCGCTTTACAACACGGTGCGAGCATATCAATGTATCTGGATCTTCCATATCACCCAGGCACTGCCCAGCAGCGCGCTCCCCTTGGAACAAATCCCTCCAGGGAGGTTGGGGGAAGAGAGTCCCAAATGAAAGATGCTCAAATGAAACCTCGGGTCCCAAGGGCAGCAAAATGATGGAGAGCTGCAACGCACCAAATTCAGGCACACGGCGTGTCTGCAGTGGGGTTTCCTCAGCCAAAACCATGCGTGCCAGCGACAGCAGGAAACTCGCAGGCTGTGTGACAAGTGTTGTGGCCTCTCCTTAGCTTTCTTACTGCCTCAATGGGTCTGGGTGACTCTGCAATCAAGGTCCCATTCAAGTCAGGAAGACTCGAATCCCGGGGATATGTGTCAGGCCAGCACTTTCCACTATTCTTTCAGTTCATGGGCACCTATAAATTTTCCAGGGACAGCGGTACAGTATATGCCTCTGCTGCAACCACTTCCACCAACTCCTTAAAGTAGTCCAGGACCCTGAGAAATTCATTATAGCCAACAATTAACAGTGATGTGTGAATTCATGGACCTTCTCACTGCCAAGGATCGGAGTACAAACACTACATCACCCCTCCTCAAGGCAAGTGAGACAAATTATTGGCAATAAATACATTTATTGCAAATGTCGACCCACTTTACATTCCTTTATGTATCACAGCTGCTCTAAAAGGGGTACTGCAATAAGGGGAGAATAAAGTCTGTGAGTCTTCGTGCTGCCCCGGTTCTCTCAGCAGAGCTGGTTGAATTCTTGTTGCTATTATTAGTCTTACGACTGTTATTATTATTATGATGATGATTATATGCATTTCATTCTCTTTTGGGTAATGAATAATTTATGACTCTGTCTCGATCC
>JBCJKH010072728.1:0-11342 GCA_039877255.1 Loriculus beryllinus | reverse complement strand
TTGGGGCTGTTCAGCCTGGAGAAGAGAAGGCTGCGTGGAGACCTCATAGCAGCCTTCCAGTATCTGAAAGGGGCCTACAAGGGTGCTGGAGAGGGACTGTAGTGATAGGGCAAGGGTAATGGTCTTCAAGCCTTATCAGTGTGAAGACTGGCTGACTGAAAATTAGGGCTTGTTTTACCTTCAATAGCTTCTAAAAATACTGCCTCATATAGGGAATAAAATTTGATGGCAGCTACATGACAGCCCCTGCCAAAAGAAGGCAATTACCAGAGAACCAGACAGAAGCCACCGAGACAGCTAACTGAAGAGTTTGGACAACCATTCTGACAGGTATTCAACTGAAGCAGCACAGCAGGACTGACAGGGCATGAGAACTGGAAGGGTACTTGACATTACTTTTGTATCCTTGGACGACATATTTGTAAAAATATTGTTATAAATCAAGTGACTGAGAATAACTGAAGTATTAATTTCCATGACTGCAGTTGGAGAACAAACTTCGTACAGCTTTGGCCTGCTCAAATGGAACACATCAACCTATTAGTGACTAACAAGGAGAAAAATCTGTACAGCATAAAAATGAAGGCATCAATATTTTTGAGAATATTATTTCAGGCTTATTACATCTTTTCCAAACTGTTAATGTCTATTCTTAGTTGTTAGTATCTGGATGATCTTCTATTGCAAGTATTTCCCAAGAACATGAGTATCTCTGAAAGTCAGTAAAGGCTGTTACAGGTACTTTCTTTATACACAACTAAAGCTGCTAGAGGGAGGAAAACCTTGCTTCAGTTAGTTTCAACTATTATCTTTATTTCAAAAGATACAGTTATTTAAATGTGGCATTTCCATAATTTAGGCTCATTATTTAAAAGAAAACATGTTGGTTTTAGTACCCTATTGCTATTAAGATATATGTTTTAATGACTGATTAATAATTACTTTTTATTAATTAAAATCTTGGGTTTAGTAATAATATTGCAGTTGCTAGCGTCCAAATCATTAGGCCATTACTTTATCATAAATACTTATTCAGATGAAAAGAACTATTAAACAGAACTAGGCATTTTCGTGAAGCCATTCTGACCCCAGCTGCATGAATAAAGGTCTAAGAAAATATCAAGTAGACTGCAATAACTGCATGATTTTGGTCTTACCTGGGAAATGTTTGACACACTTACAACTTTATCTGATACCCTTAGGAAAAACGCACAAGTTCCTGTGAAGTCCTGTAAAAAGGACAAAATGCATATGGTTAGAAAGAATACATGTGTACAGTAAAAATAATTAACTTAAAAACATGCTGAAAATAAAATTGTAAAAAAATTATTACTTAAAAAGGTATTGAACTATTTGTAGGATATTTGAAAATATGTCCCTCTCAAATCAAATCGTTTTCCTCCATCTGACATAAGAAAGTCAAAATGCCCTTTTGGGCAGACCAGTTCAGTACTGCATTTCAACCAAGATAATGCAGTTCAGGGATAGCTCATGACCTAAGCTGTTTCCTGGGCTCCATTCCTCTTATATTTCCTGAGTACCTGAGATCATTATATGACAGCTGGTAGATGACATATTCCTGTCTAGTAATTTTACTATTCATTTATGGACCTATCCATGAGATTGACTAATCCCTTTCAGAATCTGCCAACATCTATTCACTAAAAAAACCTAAAGATATCCTCAGCTTTCAAACACTGAAATTATTTTTCATAGATACTTAGACCAGCATGGATCATCTTAGAATGACATATAATTTTTTTAAAAGGGAACTTAAAAGATTACTAAAAATGCCTGATCCAAATACTTTCTAACGTGCATTTTCATCTTTTTGATGGACTGACATAATATCAAAGTTTCGAATCAGTACCGCAACAATGCTTATTTTTAATCTATTAAATCTAATAATAATTCAAATACAACAAATTTGAAAAGCCATTCCAATTGGTGCTATTGGCAGAGGAATGAACCTCACTTCTCCTCTGAAAGCATGAAGGAATTCTTCAGCTATGTCCTTTCTTACATAACAATGTTAATATAGGCTCATTGAGGGGAAAAAAGACATCACCATGCCGTATTCAAAGAAAATTGTATATGGTACACCTGATTTCCCCCAAAAGAGATGGAAAGAAAGAAATTAATCTGAAATCTGACTGACTACTCTGAATACACACTGAAAAATGGTTAGACATTACAGTCAGGAGGTCATCATAAGAATTTGAATGCAATAAAGGAATTATTAAAGGCATTTTTGGAGTAATGTGCAGTATTATAATATGCAAGGAAATACAAAACCACTGAGAACTGCACTTTTAAGCTAGAAGTGCACAAGCACTGGAAAAACACTTAACCTTGCAGTCATTAACAAAAATGTTAGGATCTGCAAATTTTTGACAAGTATTTATTTGACCTGCACTACTCTCAAATGATCAAATCCACTAATCATTATTTCTTTATGGATGAATTACAGCCTCTGCTCCCATTATAAGAACATGGACTAAGTACTTAAATATCTATCCAAGAATTACAAAAAGCTGTTTTAACACTGAACAACTGTTAGGTTTTTCAATATTTTCTTTTTCAAATGTCATCTGATGAATTTTTCAACCATACCTCAGTAGAACCCATGGTAATAAATAACTTCTTCTGAAGCAAACTGTTTGTTGACCCATCTGACCTCAATGATGCATTCAACTTCTGCTAGTAATTAAATTATAAACAAAAGGTTAATAAAACTATTATCATACAAATACCTCATTGTATTTGAGTATGTGAATTATAACTAAGCTTATTCTGAGTCAGTGAGGTTGCCTTTATCTGGAGAATAAGCTCTGCATGAATCTCACAGTCCCTGGTTAACAGTTTCATAGCCCTGTTCTTTGAGAAAAAGTAAAATAAAATAAAATCAAAGAAGAAGAGGGCAAAAAATTCTCAGAAAATAAAATTAAATTAAATTGGAAGTGTTTTCCAGAGCAACTTTCCCTTTTGCAGCCATTGGTCTCTCTCCACTGAGATGTATGTATCTTCAAACTCTTTAAAGCAACAATAAAGACTTCCTTCCATCTAATTTGCTGTCACACACTTTGGAAAATAATCTGTTGAAACTTGGAAGAATGTAACAGAAAATAACGTGGAAGAAGCCTCAGGTATATCTCTCTTTCAAGATGAAGAAAGGCCTCTTCATAAAAAGTCAAATGTTCAGCTCCTGCTAGACTAAATATGTGATATATGACACACAGTGGTGGCTCCCCATTTCCACCCCAAACCAGCATCTTCTAACCCATGTGCACAGTCTCAAGTGAAAAACACACACCCAAGCTGGAGAAAGAGAGAAATGAGGAGCACTGAAGAAAGGATGTTTGATAACTCTTGGTAAGAACACTTTTACTAGGTCAGGACAACAGTATTTTGTCTCCAAGAGTGACCAAAAATGGGGAAGAACATGGCAAGCATGTATGATACTGCCCTTGAGTAATCTCCAATTCCCCAATATGTTTGCAATCAAACTGTTGACAAAATAGTCAATTTAATGAAATCTCTTGACTCATCAGGATGGGATGAACGATGCTAGAGACATTATTCATACTTTCCATCAGACACATTTTTTTTTTTGCTATGCTGCTTTTGCCACAAAATTTTCAAAAACTGATATTTTAATGGTTAAAAAGACCAAAATAAAACAAAATTAGATGCAGAAACAAAGCATTCAACTTAACCCAAATTGAGCATTTATTTCTGGTTTTTCAGTTAAGGAAAATAATTTCAATATTTTTAGTTCCATCTTGATTTAAATCAGAGATCAATAGATTCATCCCAGAAATGTACATGCACAGTCCCAGTGAAAGGAAAAACTAATTAAACTGTTTTGACAGCTAAGCTGATTCTGTGCTTTGCAAAATCTTCAAGCACTTCCAGTACCACCCAAAGTTCTTTGAACTTATCTAGGTTATAACAAATCTGTAATTCATTCTTGCACTTAACTGAGAATTAAGCATTACCAACTGGTTTTCCTTCCCAGCAAGCCTCACTATACAGTGAGTTAGCTCACCCTCATGTCTCCTCAATGACATCACCTGAAAGGACTGAGGAAGGACTTCTGCAGTTCAGGAAGCTCACACAATCACATTAGGCAATTTCAAGGTCACTTAGCACCTTCTGATAACACATACTTAGTGGAAGCTTTTTATTGTGCTTTTTATGAAGAGGCTTCTGCTCAGAATTGAAAGGGAGAGAAATACATCTTGGGAACCACAAGTTTTCCAAGTTTAAGATGATATTCCACAGAATACGACATGAACATGAAGGCACCTTACTTCAGAAAGAAATTGCATCATTTTTCACCCTCTTGAATGACTGCTTTGTCCATAGTGCAGGTGGTGCAGTTCAAAACAAAAGGAGAAGACAAAATGGTTCTTATACATTCCTGTAATACTCATGTTCTCCAATTTAGTATTTTTAATCTCTGAATACTGTGAGCACTGCCTCACTTTATAACTTTTGAAGTTTGGATTTTTACTTTATTTGGTCATTTTTAATAAAATCAGTATCAAACCATGCCACAAGGCATTTTCCTGTTCTCATGTAAACCAGGATGGCAACATATAAACATGTGTGTTCTTTCCCCACTGGCAAGCATAGCAAATATAATCTCTGTTAAGATTTTCTGAATTTTGCAACAGTCATACTAATTTTTTTAAAATGCAATTTTGCTTTTGCAAAAGTAATAACAGAAACATACCTGCAATACATCTTGATAAAAGAAGAGCAACTTTTTAATCCCACTAGGGGCAAAGAACTGTTCTATAAGTTGAAACTAGAAACAAAATTACAATTGTAGTTAATCGTGAAGTAGTTTCAAAAACTGGAAATTATGGTAATACATTTAATAACAATAATAATAATAACATCATTAATTTAACTAATATTTACCTTGTCATCAGAAATAACAGCCTCCTCCACTTGCTGCTCACTTAAGCCTATCCCATATGCTAATCTTGATATCAAATACTTGTATCTTTCATCTATCTGAGCTCTTCTCTCTTCTTTGGTGACTTTGGCTTGCTTGGCTAGTTCTTTCCTAGTTTCACTGGAAAGTACTATGCTTTTCTTACTTGTCTAGAAAACAAAAATTTGTTACAAAGAGATTCTTTTTCCTCATTTGAAGATTGTATTTTATAATGTTGATAAGCTGGTTTCAAAAGCTACTTCAGGCAGAAACATAAAAAAACCACAACATCTAAGAAATGCAGAGGGAAAAGATCAGTAATAATTAATTGGAAATAAATAAAACAAATCCACTATAAAAGCAGTCACCACTGGAACAAATATACAATTTATGTTTAATATGCAGGTCATATAATGTTAGTAGCAGAATGATAAATAAGAAAATCTATGTAGCCAAAGGATTTTTTAAATCTTTATAGTGCATGAACAGGACTGAAAACAGATATGGTGAATAACATTCTCAAATCGACAGAGAATTTTCAGAAGCCATGCAAAAAAATAAAGATTTGAGTAAAAGTGTCCCCACTGAGCATTTCTTTCTACACAATCTCCCACTGACGTGAGTATCTGAAATCTGGGGATTCTGGAGTGTCTCCACACGTCACAATTTTTATTGGAGAGAAAAGATAAATTACATCATCTTCCCAGTACCCTAAACTAGTACTGTAACTGATTAATACTGATTTACTTGTGGATTAAAAAAACCCAAAAAGCTGTCTGACATCCAATCACTCTTCTATCATCTCTGGCTTTCATGCCACCAGCTGGATCTTTTGTTTTGCATATGTCTGCCTTGATTCAGAATTACCTTATTCAAATATTCTTAACCAATTTTATTTTTCATCTTGGCAAAGAAAGGGGACTAACCAGTGGATGATCAAATAAAAACCCAAAGCCAAAATCCTAGCAACACATAGTGTGAGCACAGAATGTAAATGGCCTGACACTATATATACTTTTGAGTGGTTCACTGTTCTTTCTCCTTGTAATTAACAGACAATGAAGAAACTTAGTGCCCCGCAGTATGCAGACAAACTTTTGTCAATGAAGACTTCAAGAATAGTCTGTACAGAAGAAAATTTAACAGAAAAAAGGTAGCTGAGTCACCACCTATTTTAGCATAAAACACTTGCCGGAAGAACAGCAGTCAAAGGTGATACTGTGGCAGCAGACGCTAGCTCAGTGCTCCTTGTCTTCAGCTCCCCTCCACGTCTACGATGCTTACTTTCTGCGTCTAGTTAAAAGAAATGACAATTCTAATTATTCATCCTCAGAAGCTGCTAGTGGGAAAAGGTGTCATGTAACGGCTTTATCTCAAGTGCAATTCCAACAATCCCTACCGATAGCAATAGAGGTAAGAAAAAGCAATTTTAGGTACTAGCTTGAAGAAATCAGTCCTGGAAAAAAACAGAGATTCTGAAACATTGTCACTTTTCACACTTGCTATTGTCACCCAGTTGCTCCTTTTACTTCATCTTAAATTCTCAATGTCAGTCTCATGCACTTCTGACAAACTTGCTACTTACAGAAGCTTGCAAGACAACTTGAGCACATGGAGTATCTGAAGAATGAATACTGATAGTATTTATAAAAAAACCAGGCCATATATCATTAGAGTGTATAACCATCTTCTGCTGCTTGTTTAAGCCTCCTTATGAGGCTTTGAAGCCCTTCAAGTTATGTAACAAAAAAATCTATTGCATGCCTTTGTTTTTCCTAGAAATTAGGATTTGAATATTTTGAAGCAATGTAAGTAACAAATAAGAGTATTCATGTTTTCCTAAGTACTTATAACTTACCTCCAGTAAGTTGCCAATTCTCTTCTAAATATTTTAATTACAAAGCATTCCTAAATATTGCTTTATCTCTTTTTAACAGAAAAATTATTTTAATTAGCTTCAAAAATATAATTATTTGCAAGCACTGAACAACACTATTTGTAATTCCTACAGCTTTGTTTTAGTCCAAGAAAAAGCAACCATTTTATTTCTCAGATGATATTTAGGTCCTATCCTTAGGAGCAAATAGAATCCTCAGTGGAGCATGCAATAGTGCTAATGAGCAACTCACTAAAATTTCAGGAACTACTCTTAAACCTATTCTAAATAAATTATGAGATTGTGACTAAAATTAATATTCCAATAGCACTGATTTATTTTTTTTTTTCATAGATTGTTTCTCTTTTACTCTGATTATGGTGTATTACTCACAGAATCACAGAATGGTTGAGATTGGAAGGGATCTCTGGAGGTCATCTGGTCCAACACCCCTGCCAAAGCAGGATCAGCTAGATCTGGCTGTCTAGGACCATGTCCATACAGCTTCCAAGTATCTCCAGGAATGGAGAGAGTCTACAGCTTCTCTGGGCAACCTGCGCCAGTGCTTGGTCACCCACACAGTGAAAAATCATTTCCTGATGTTCAGACAGGACCTGCTGCATTTCCATTTGTCCCCATTGCCGATGGTCCTGCCACTGGATACCATCTAAAATAGCCTCGCTCCACCTTCTTTGCACCCTCCCTTCAGGTATTTATACACACTGATGAGTTCTCCCACTGATACTCCTCTCCTCCAGGCCAACAGTCTCAGCTATGTCAGCCTCTCCTCATAGGAGAGATGCTATAGTGCATTCATCATTTTTGCAGCCCTTCACTAAACTCTCTCCAAGTATATGTTCATGTCTCTTGTACTGGGCAGAACTGGACCCAGGATTCCAGGCAAGGCCTCACCAGTGCTGAGTGGAGAGGATGGATCATCTTCCTTGACCTGCTAGCAACAATCCTCCTCATCCAGTCTACAGTATCATTAGCACTCTTGGCCACAAGGACCCATTGCTACCTCACCTTCCACTTGGTGTCCACCAGGACCCCCAGGTTATTTACTGCCAAGCTCTTTTCCAGCTGGACATGCCCCACCACATACTGGTACCTGGGCTTATTCCTCCCCAGGTGCAGGACTTTGCGCTTCCCCTGTTGAACCGCCCAAGGCTCCTTTCAGCCCAAGTCCCCAGCTTCTCCAGGTCCCTCTGGATGGCAGCATGATCCCCCAGTGTATCAGCCAACCCCTCCCAGTTACATGGCATCAACAGTCTTGCTAAGGGTACGCTCTAACCCATCATCCAGATTACTAATGAAGGTGTTAAACAGGGACCCAGTATTGACTCCTGGGGTACACCTCTATTTACTGGCTTCCATTGTGCCCCGATCACCACCTTCTGGGTTTGTCTGTTCAATTTTCAACCCATCTCACTGTGTGCTCAACCAGCTCACACTTTATTAGCTTCTCTATAAGGATCTTACAGGACTAAAGGGAAAATTAAAATTGTAACTGCTCAGCAGGGGTAATTTGTGACCCAAGAACAACCTGGCATGTACAGCAAGAAGGTTCAATTACAGAAAGGGTTAAAGGTGGCTGGAAGAATTGATGCCAGAAACAGAACAACTCCCTATAAGGAGTGTAGTTTCCCTTTGGTAATGGGATAAACAGCCACAGCATTGTCTTGTAGCCATTGTGAAATCTAGGCTCATGGTCTACCTAGTCAAGTATTTCTTCCATTGATGAATTCCTGATGACTGCTCCCAATCACCCCTCTTGTATTTCATGTGCCTGGAAATGGTACCTAGGATTAACTACTCTGTCACCTTCCCAGGGATTGAGGTGAGGCTGCCTAGCCTGTAGCTCCCCAGGTCCTCCTTGTTGGAGACAGCAGTGACGTTTGCTTTCTTTCACACCTCAAGTGTTGTGACTCTCTCCCAGTTGCCATAAGAATTCCAAAATTATTGAACATGGCCTCAGAACGACATCAGTCAGATCCCTCTACGCTCACAGGTGCATCCCATCAGGTCCTACGGGTTCACATGTGCCCACTTATTCAATCTATAATTCAATATATTCCAGAAAAGAGACGCCATACTACAAACCATATTATAGAACATACCACACTATAGAACATGACTCATTTGAATGACAGAAAAATGGTTCTAATCATGTTACTATGATTCAACACTAGGAAATCTGCTAAGGGTTCAGAGTTGCACTGTGTATGACTTTGTAAATACATATATATATATACAAGCATTTATTTATATGTACATGTTTATTTATAAAGCTGAAAATTGCACATTGGAGTCCTTTACACTAGTACATTAAGAACAGCACGTGCCCACCCAGTATATGTAAGTGCAAACTTGAACACTGTACTTAATTAGTTTCCCATTTTGTTCCTGGATTTTTTCTCCGTACAAAGGCAACACGAAGTACTTAGTGTTATTTTCTTCCTTACCTTTTTTTATAGCAATGAGAGGTGGACAGAGATAGATGTTGGGTTTGGAAGAAAGCTGCACTGCTTTCAGTTGTTCTGATTCCTGCTGTGCAGAGTGACCAGGAGAGGAACTACGCTCGACAATTCCCTCTAACTCAGTCTCATCTGCCAGAGCCTCCTCCATCTCCACACCACACGAAAAACAACCTAAATCCACAATACAGAAGTTGACCAGATAACATAACATGGTAACCACCAACCACACTTTCAGCACTTTTATCCCTGTTACTGCACCGGTAAGATAGACTAGCAAAGAAAAGATGAAGAAAACATTCTCCATTTTTGGTTGCTAATTTAAAATCAGAAAATCTAAGCAGTTTACAAAGTGATAAAAGCTCCTGACAGGATGCCTGTTACCAAAACTTTATTTCTAACTGCACAACTGCCATTTCCCTCCGATCAGCCTGCGGCAGTTAGGAACTCACACGTTGAGGGGCAGGTTAAGCTCCGTCTTACACGGCAGCCGCAGATCCCACCGCAAAGCACTGCACACAGAGCGCGGCCGAAGCACTTGCTTTACCTGAAGCGGGCTTTAAAGCCTGCGTTGTGTCCGCGCATTGATTGTTGCTGGCAGCTACTATAGCAACCTCTACACAAAACCAGTCCCCAGGAGGCACCTCGGCTGTCCCAGTTTCTCCCCGTATCCACCAACCCAATGCTGGTGTCATGGCTACTTGTCTTTTTAAATGCACCACGGTTCTTCTCAACATGTATAATCAATCCGAAGCGAGCAGCTCCCCTGAGCCCCAGCGTTTCTGTTGTGCAGAGCCAGGGGAGGCTGTGGCGAGCTGCCACAATACGCTCCTCAACACAGCCCTTCCCGCCGTGACAGCAGCCCAAGCCGGGAATAGCATGTGAGGACACGGCTGAGTAAAGGGGCTTTTGCTCTGCGGGGCAAAGCTACTTCCACATGGATCTAAAAAGCACGGCATGATTTTAAGCTTATCCACCTGCAACATCCTTACTTCACAGGCTTCTTTTTTCAGATGATACCCCAAGCTTTCACTGCAACAGGTTACAACTCAAACTCACAGGTTTAATGCCGCAAAGGACTTCTGCACTTCATAACCGATCTCGGTGACCTCGAATCAGGCCCCAAAAGTACTGACAGTCCCCTAAGGGAGGAAGACAGCGACGTGCCACCGGTAGCCTCACAGGCTGCAGCCCCGAGCCTGCTCTGAGGCGACACGGGCGTCCCCCATTCCGCCGTCCCGCCACCGGGACGAGGCGCCCCGGGGAGCGCAAGCGGCGCTGCTCCGGGGACACTAAACCAGCATAAATCGTTTTTCGAAAAGCCCTTTCGGTTATCAAAAACCTCCATCTTTCCCCCCCCCCCCCCCCCAGCTCCTCCGGCGAGCATACGCACACCCCACTTCAGCGAACAGCTGAAGAACAGCATGGCGCATGCGCGCCAGCCACCGGCAGTGGAGACCCAGGGAGGGGAAAGCAGGAGGAGGCGGTGGTTTCGTTCTGCGCCTGCGCGGCGTGCGGTGCTCCCGGCGCGTGCGCGCTGCCGGGCTGTCAGTGGCTTCCCGCGGGGCGGGGTGCACCTGGTGAGTGGGAGCTGTGGATCCTTTCGTCCCGCACCGGTGTCCCGGTTGGTGGGTGAACTCGCGCCGCTTCCCGCAGGGATGTCGTGACCGCAGTCTGTCAGCGGGAAGCGGAGGGGGAAGGCGGGAGATGGGGAAGGCGGGAGAAGGGGCGGGCTGGGCTGGGCTGGGCCGGGCCAAACCGAGCCGATCCAGGGAGACCCTCGGGATGATGAGGCCGAAGCGGGTGCTGAAGGTTCCTCTGGCGTGGCCGCCGTCCGAGGGCCTCTGCCGGGCCCAATGGAGCTCGGTGCGGCGGGGCTGCAGTCTTTCTTGCGTGTCCGGGGTCAGGTGTTCGTCTTCAGCCCGGCAGGGATGGGCACCTGCGTCAATGCAAGTAATTCGAGTTGAGCGATCTCCGACGGGGAGTGCGGCCGGGAGGAGCCGGGCGGCGCTGGGGCTGCCGGCTGGAGGTGCCACGGCTTCCT